>DWDX01000062.1:0-43693 GCA_018245675.1 Agara michaeli | reverse complement strand
AGAATGATGAATGTAGACGAAGCGCGTCAGGTTTGCAAGGACAGAGATATTTGGCACTCGGTGCTTTCTGCCTACCCGGTTAGGGACCTGGCGTGACGGTGTGATAATGATGATGATATTATCGATGTGTAAATTTGAACGTGATAGAGTAAATTGTACCAAGGAACACGGAAAAAAGAATACCTTTATATTTAAACTGACTTTAAATACATATGTACATAAGCACACATAAATAGATATACGCACGCATGCACAAACTTAGTACATTTTGATTATGTTGAGTTTAATTATTGTACATTAGGAATAAGTATATATAATACATGAAAGATTAGATTCTCCTGATACATGTACTGTGCTTAAAATACATCTCACTAGTAAGCACTAGTAATTGCAATCTATAGATTTATTACAGTAAATAGAAAATTATAATTGTAAGTGCTTATAATTATAATTATATTAAAGTTTCTATAGCGGACTTAAAATATACCCGTATAGGTTTATTTTGTGTCGCAATCAGGCTGACAAAACAAAAATATTTTTTTGTTGTTGATGTTGCATTATAACATAGCGTATTCAGAAGAAGTCGTTAAAAATTATAACGTGACTCATAATGTTATTGGAATCTTGGCTACGGAGTTATCCCGTTTTATTATCATTCTCAGAATTCATACATACAAAAATCACGACGGTCTGAATTGTTGCTATATATAGTTGATATTTATTGACTAATCCTGGACCTCGGCGTCAGTAAAAATAAATGCAAATAAAATTGTTAACAAACTTCGTCGGAGACGTACAGGTGCTCTATATAACTCGCTGGAAGCTCCAGACTTCTCCCTTCCCTAATGGTGGCAGTAAACTGTTAAGGATGTCGATGACCTAGACAGAAACCTGGTCTGCTGGTTGCTGTATATGGAACAGGTCAGTTGCGAGTGACATTGCCCCGGTGACCTACTACAATGTTTTGCTCCACACTCGTTTGCACAACTGCGATGCTTATCTGTATGACATCGAGCCGCGCTATCGTATCGCTAACTTATCGCGCCGTTTCAATTAAATTCCGGACTTGTGACATTAAAACGTTATTATCAGCGCAATATTTCACAGCGATTGCCGCCATGTTGCTATAGCCATTCGGAGCGCGTTCTCACATATTTAAGACGCGAACGCGACGAAATCACTCCGAGATGACACGATTTTACTGCACATTATCTATGATGCGGAATGAGTAAGAGATTCGCTTAATCTGTCTCGATTAGATCAGTACTTGGTGTGTGCCGTGTAATTTTAATTCACTCGTAGCCGCTTTGGTTCGTTGCGAGCAATCGTATAACACGATGTCGTAACCTAATTACGCTCTGAAGACCCTTAGCAGTTGCGCTAACGAAAAACTGTTGTTTTGCCGGTCCGATATTTAGGTCCATCTGATGTAATGCACGAACCGGTTCTGCGAGTAGTTAGAAAATTATTCGCTTGTAACCAGCTATTGACCCACTGACACACAAACGGCCGCAGAAGGAAAACAACTCGGTTGCGTGTCACATCTAATTCGCGTTGAATTACGCGCGATGACTTTCAATAATGACTTGTGAAATTTCAATTTTCATATTCCTCTCGATATTTTTGATAGCTTTCACTTTAAATTTGTGTCGTTGTTATAGTTTAGCATTGATATAGCCGTAATACGGTATAGAACTACAATTTTAATGCTGTTTTGGGTGCGTTTGTATACTTCAATGTTTGTGCTTGCACAAGTATTAAATATAGGTGTAATTATCCGAAAACAAATATGGGTTCGTAAACATAACCGCCAGTTCAATTTTCATTAGCAGTGAATGTTGGAGACAGTCCAAATGAACAGTTCTAGTTGTTACAGCTTGAAATAACACCCACGCGCAGGTATTTTATCACGACCTATTTGCGTTGGGACAGATGTCGAGTCCTTTAAACCGACTCGCAACGGAATGGGGCTTTATTAATACTGTGTTCGGTTGGTTTTGTCTCGAATACTACGAATTCTTGAGCGCTATCAACCGTTTTCTCATAGATCGGGTTTTCTTTGTTTTGTTTTTTTTCCTTCGCGTCCTCCACTAACCGGTTTCCTAGCTACAGCCGTAAACATTATAAACAATGTGATTGTATAAATGCATTAAGGTTACATACGAAGGAAATGCTCAGTCGTTTAATGGGGTTACGCTGTAATTTATGGGACGGTCCGATTCGTAAACGTTAGAACGGGTTATCGCCGCTGGAACGAGGTAAATCACCGTAAATCAAATGCAGGAAGTCTACGTACGCCGTAAATCGGTCGCCCAATAAACAATGCGGATCTAATAATAGAGGGCGCTAGAGCGAGCTGAAAAATAGAACGCGAAATGTGGGCCACAGGCGCGCCCGCGCATCGCTCGCCAGTGATATCACGAAACTGGGCGAATTCACTGCAGGCCACGTTCATACGTCCACAGTACACGCGTATAAGCCGACTACGGTCGCTACGGCAGATGTTGGTCATGCCGATGTCGCATTATACTATGACTTTCACCTTCAATAATCTTTGGAATACTCTCATTCCGATGTTTATATTACGCAGCGTCACAATGAATTCCGCATCAATTCACCGCGCTAATTTATTGTAAACCCGAGTTCAAAGCGACAATTTGTTGCTACTTGCTGTCAACAATTTAAAATGGAATTGTCGTTAACATTCCGAATGAACTTTGTTGATGATTTTCGAGCCAATGTGATATTGACCTTTGCTTCAATGTTATATTTATAATACGTTATCACGATTATTATCCATTTATCCGTGATCTGTTTGTCTGTTATGACGTTGTTCATGTCGCAACCGCTGAACGGATTCTGTTGTAACTTGACATTGAGGCAGCTTGAACACTTCTGAAGGGTGCTTAGAATAATGGTTTTTAATCGACTTTTTAATCAAATAAAGACCGAGGTTCTCAATTCGGTCGTACTTGTTTTATGTTGTTACCTCAGAACTCTTTAATAACTAACGGATTTGAAGTATACTTTTTTTGGAGGAAGAGTATCCCGTTTCGACCCATCTACATTTGAACAATAAATTCTTCTCTTACGGGTTAAAAAATAGGAGATGAAATCTTGTATCGGACTTAATCTTTTCAAATTTAGGTGTCGCTTGAAAATTCCTATTTCAGAATGAACAAGATTAGATGAGTTTTATATTTTGTTCAATTTCTTTTTCAAGTCGGTATTGTTTTTATTATGAATTTTCAAAGTTCTCAAGAATGTAATGTTGGTTAGAAGACAGTGTGAGAATGATTTGCTCTTTCACGTGGGATGTTGGGACCGTTTATATATTTATTGTTTTAATTAAACGCACCCTGCACACCTACTCCCAACACGAGGGAGAAGATTGACATTATCATAATCGCAACAGCTCCCCTCTTCGCAAACGCTTCGCACTCGGACCTACGTTATTCGTGTGTTACTGTTATCTAATTCAAAAGGGTGCGAAGATTAATGACCAACGAAATTGGATTTCGCGTAATAGTCAAATACGATCTTCAAGGAAACTTAAGACTTGGCGACCTAAAACACCGATGTACTGAAACTGTGACGAAAACAGAAAAAACGTGTTTGTCAGGTCTAAAGCCGTAAATCATTCTCTGCCCACTTCTATGAGAAATAGGCGTGACTTTACGTTACGTTACGTTATATGTACATATGTGAAGTAAAATCCTTGAAATGTTGAGCGGAAGCTTCCTAATGGAAGCATAGATAGATTGTACTTTGTAACTGCTTTATGACAGTCATTTGTTTCATAGAAAAGTAGAATTATGTGACATCTACGTCTAATATAAGCAGTGATAGCCTAGTGGTTTGAAATTCAGCCTTCCACTCTGGGTGGTCTGGGTTCGATCCTGGCACGGACCTCTGATTTGTTACGTGCGTTTTATAACTAAATATTTAAATATCACTTGCTATAACGGTGAAGGAAAACATCGTGAGAAAAACCTCATGCATACCTTACAGATGTCATAACGTATATATTATTTTCTGAGGTGTGTGAAGTCTACCAATCCGCACTTGGCCAGCGTGGTAGACTATGGCCTATAACTCTCTCACTGTGAAAGGAGACCCGGTCCAGCAGTAGACCAAGAAAATGGGTCGGAAAAAAAAGTCTAATATGCGATGCGCGACACCTTCCCGAGCTCGTTCAGAGTGCATACGTGATTGCATAAATCCATATCGAACGTTTCCCTCGACGTAAGACGATGTTAAATATTTATTTGAATTCAATTACATTTCGACTTCGAGTGCCAGTGTCACGTAGTGTTCATATTGTTTATCTGTTGAATTTCAGTACCATACGGGCGAATAGGCGTTGTATTCTTGTTTTCCCACCTGTTTTACATGTAGTTGTAAAATGTGGTACACGCCTACACACAAGTCCTAATATCCTTGACGTGCTAGTGTTATTTTGTGGTTTTAAATTGTAATATTACCACAACTGGACTTTGTATAGTACAGGAAATTATAAATGAATATTTTTTATATTATCAATTATTACGTACAATAATATTGTAAAGCGGTAATGTTTTGGAGTGAGTTTGTACGGATGGTAATCGTCGGAACTATTCATCCGATTTTAAATATTCTTTGTACATATGTTATTTTATTTGAAAAGATTGTAGGAATATCTACTAAAAGTCAGATAATGTAATACAAAGTGTAAATATAAATAACATCTATAAAATTCCTAACATCTATTGACGATAAGATACCATAAAACTATTGACGATAGAATGAAATATTGGACCGCAGCTTTGTAGAACACATTATTATCAACAAATGTTTAATCAACTCAAACAGTTCTTTTTTAACTCTTGTTCGAAGTCGCCAATATATCACAACGTGGGCGACATGTTTGTAAAGATTTCACAATGATTCCATGTTCTCCAAATTCTTAAACACTCACGGCCGCAAACGATAAATGAGATCATACAACGCTTTCAGCAATGTAACTTATCTTAAATCCATTGGTATCGGCGGCCCGTGTTAATATGTAACATAATATGTATGACACATTCGTATAGCACATGACGTCACGTATAGCTAATATGTTAAAAAACATCGCGGAGTCACATTTCGTCGAAGACAAAAAGTGGCGGGTTTACGATTCACCTTGTTTCGCGCGGCTCTCGGGTCAACGACCCCGCACAGCTGTGCGCGCTGTGTACGTAAATAATGTGGCCTACACACTGCACACCAGTACATCACTGCGTGCCGGTGAAAAAACACCTTATGTACCGCGAACGTTCGCTTCTAACATTCTTAACATCGAAACGGTCATTTATTACACATTTAACGTGTTTTTTTGTGACGCACTAAATTCTCATGTCAGTTTATACTCAAAGTTGTGTTATACTCATGTATTGTACATGTAAATAAATGAAACTTACCGTTACAATGATTTATAAACCCAAAAGTCATAAAACGTGAATAACCTCATAATGGTTCTTATAAATAATTGTTACAAAATAGTGTCGCCAAGTGATTAATCAGTTTAATAATTACACTCGTGGAATCTTGTACAAACAAGTCATAATAAATAATTTTACATATTAAATTGTCTATTTCTAGATTAAATCGAGACCATGTGTTTATTATCTTTATCTGTTATCCTTGCCCAAGTACGCATGTTTGTTGTTATAATATTATTCATCCTTAGGGATAATGAATAAAGGAAGGGTACACATGAATATCAAACTTGTTTTGTTATAATTACACAAAATTGCTTTACGAATCAATTATTCGTATGAATTTGTTGGCAAATGTCGATCAGTGTCCTGCAGAATTTTAATATATATCACTGCAGCTTCGTAGAAAATATGTATGTTGCCTATCTATTCTATTGACGCTTCAGAGACGCAAGGAGGCTCAGAGCGCGGCTCCCAAGCCGCTCTTAAAATCCTCCGTCCATTGTTTTCCTCTCCGTCTGACGGCTTCAAGCTCCCAACCCTGCCCTAAAACCGTAATGGCATGAACAACCCCACAGCAATTAACTATGGCCAAAAAATATTGATCGATTCTAAGGGACGAGCAAATTGTATTCACCTTGCTCTAGACGTTTAAGTAATGAAAATAGTATTCCAAATAATTATATCATCTCTTTCTTTATTTCCAGATTGAAGGGAATGTGAAGATCAAGACATGAGTGCAGTCAGAGATTGCCATTCTCACCAAGCAGGCTAGCTGTCGACCATAGGTAAGTTTACTCTTTTTAATGACCTAGGTTTTTGCATTTAGGCACTAGGCATCTATACACCTGTCACCGCCTATAAGTACTCGCTGCATTGATGTCTCGACATAAGTATTTATCTATATTTTAGATGGCTTGGATACATCCCCTTGGGTCTAGTGGTTAGGGAACCGAAAATGGAGTTCGTGGATTCAATTCCCACCTACGACTAAAGTTTGTGTGATGAAGACGAATATTTGTTTTGTTTTGTGTGTATATATATATATATATATATATATATATAAAACGATAATTGGCAACGGAGGGCCGCTCCTGACGACACACTTGCGTAATAATATAATAAAGCCACAATACAAGGTGCACGTGTTAATATTTTGTTGCCAACACCTCTGTTTATTACGCATTAGTTGACGCGGTCCGTTCATGCGTATTCATATTTTATAAATAACCCCCAACGCTATTGAAGCTTCTCAATACGATTTGGAAGCGTATTACCGATGCTAGTGCGATCAGTGATGGTGCATATTGCTTGTCACTTTTCAATAACCGTTATCACAAGCTCTAGTGACTTGTGTTCAATATTGTTATCTATATTTTTCGTACATTTATAATGACTACAACGTTTAACAATACAATGTAATTATGCTGCGAATCCAAAGAAAACATTGTCGTTTTTGTCGCGTGTTGTGTTTAAATTAATCGCTATTTATTTATTAACGATGTTGAATATTACGGTTTTTATTTTCGGTTTTTTTGTGAGATTGAAATATGTGGCGGAACAGAAAAAAAAGCGACGAAATATAAAAGTAAACGGTAACTTAATGTTAAATGCTGAAGTATCATAATTGTTGAATTTAAAAATGTTGATAATGATGAAAAAATTAAATTTAAAAATGAGATGAATATAAAAAAACAAAAGAAAAATACATTCGCGGTCTTCGACCGATACAATCACAGCGTTATTGAAAACGGTAACCGTGAAATTCATAAAGAAAAACTTAAACATAACACTAGATATCCAGTTGTGGAGCAACACAATACCGCGAAACGGAACTAACTCGGTGAACACCGCATTCAACTTGCCTTGTGCATCGTTAAGTTTTGCATCGCCGGTTCGCACGACATCTCCATAACGGAGAACGGGAACCAGCTACTTAATTGGGCTGCGAGCGTGATAACATCGCGTAATAATAACGCGTCACATTATCTGTTATGGTTTTAATCACTACTATTCGTGTCATAGTCGATTTCTTTTATGATCCGATAAGAACAGTGTGTTTTTCGCATCTAACTATGAATATTATATTTGTATCAGTACTGAGATTTAGTGTAGCGTTATACTTTATAATTATATCAATTTTAATATTGACAGATTGAGTTGTTGAAAAACGAATAACGAATGTTATATTATTGCAATAGAGAAATTATCGATTTGTTTCTTCACGGTTATAGGCAATAAAAATGAACAAACGATGTAAGACTATGTATTTCCCATCGTTAATAATTATAAATAACGCGATTGACGATAACCATCCAAAAAGAGTATTTTAAACGGGTTCATTCAAGTCCCCTGACTCCAATATCCATCTATTGGCTTCTGAGTAAAAGAATAATTGTTAAATGTACTTTGAGTTAATAATCAACTACCTACAGGTTGTAAATTTAAAAACAAAATTGAGATTGTTTATAAGTTAAAAATATTGTTAACAATTGTCTTGAATAACACAAATGTTTACGTAAGCATAGGGCGGGGGGTTAGGGTTCTGCTGACTTTTGTTGACAAGGGGGAGAGGGGGGTTAAAAATAACTAAAATTCTACTTACGTAATACTTGAACGATCCCTTGCGAGCGACGTTTTATTTAAAATCTCAATAACAGTTCCAAACGTTGTCCCGCGTGTTGGCGGGAGCGATAACAGATAGCTTAAATAGCTTTCTGCATCTAATGGTAGGCGTGTCATAACGGAACCCAGATAAGTGCACCAGCATAATTGCATCTTGAAATGTATGGATGCACATATGCAATTACCACATGCAAAAGCAACACCGGCCGCGCTTGTGCAACTCGTTTGTCGATACCGAATTAATGTTATGGAGGTGACAATGCCATAATGTTGTGTAAATGATTTTTTGTTAGGCATTTTTCGACTTCGTGAAATGGATCGAAAATTTTTTTTTGTAAGGATTCTATATGGCGTTAACGCTTTTATCTTGAAATACAATTTAATATTTATGTGCCGTTTTTTTATTTCGACATTTTGAAATGTCAAATTTGTTGCAACCAGGTATCCAAACTCCATGTTTTTATCATCTGTACCTCGACGAGAGCGTGTTGTGTTGCAATCGATGCCGTTGCCTGGGAGACAGCTTCCGACCCGACCTCCGCCCGGGCCGGACGCGTGCATGCATAACTAGCTCCATTTAGATAACACCTACCTATTATTCTCTTGTGCGGCCAATATTTATAGTACTTTGTTTATTTTTTGTATTCCATTTTAATATCAGACAAAACACTAGTAACCTTGACGCAGATAGATATAATTGATTTAACCTTTGAATAGGCGAGCGTATCTGTGTTACGGAGAGCATTTTAAACGGTCAGACGCGAAAGACTTCGCTCTTTGTATGCCTGGCTTGTTGGCTACTGCATATAAGTAAATAGAGTTTCGATGAGCACTAGTCTGTATTTTACGTAACGTAACGTAACATCACGCCTGTAATCCCCTAAGGGGTAGGCAGAGGAGTGTAGTACACCCACACATTTCACCAGTATTGTACGTATTTAGACATTTGTAAAATATGTATATCTATTTTACTAGCTGCACGGTTACGATTCCTCAGGCTGTGCCTTATTTAGCTTCCGATGATCGAGTGTAATTTTTGTAAAGATACCATATGTATAGGTATTATTAATGGTACATATAAGATTTTCTTTTAAAAACTTCCAAGTAATGGGTAAAAGCAAACAGTTAATACCGATCTGTTTTACTGCACTGTATTTGAATCTGTTCACAGTGTTAAAATGTACTAAGGCTGAAATTGCTTGCTTGTTATTGGCATTGCGTTCGTAACTCGTAAAGCTGCAATCGATTGAGGCGTTACCACGGATATAGCTTCCTCCCTTTGCGATACGCTAAAACCACTCGTGTCCTGGGTATAAAGCAGCTAGGTTAATAATATTAGTTCTTTAATAATTATATAAAAACACTAGTAGACACGTACTATTAGACGTTTACAGACATATACTAGTCGACGAATTAAAATCCACAAAGATACCTTATAACATATTAAATGCACCACAGGTATTTTGTTAAATTCGCGTTAATTCTTTTCGCGGTAAACAAAAACCACATTCAGTTCACTTGAAATACGCAGATAAAAGTAATTAAGTTAGCGCGGAATTACCATTCGCAAAAAGTCTTCCGTTTTTCTTTGTAGCGTGATATCTTTCTGTCGGTTGATTGTTCGTATACCTATGTCGACTTGGGGGCGAAGTACTTTCAAGGGCAGCCGCCGGGTAACGACCCCGCTGCGTCTTGATAACTTCCACATGTGCGTAACAATCCACTCCTTTTACGTAGTTTTTCAACATAACGCACATTTATGAACAATAATCTTATGTTACCTGGCCGATAGCATATTATTATAAATAGAAAAATATCCTTTTAGAGTTTACTAACTCTCATCTCATTAACAGCGTCGGTATTCTTATTTTATTATGTGTAACGGAACAATTGTTTGCATTTCAGGTGGTGTGAAGTGGAGGCGGAACGCGTAGTATGGACGTCAGTTTCAGCAATGTACTGGAAGGGACGCGCCAGTACTTCATGGGGGTACCGAAGCAGGCAGCAGAGGGTAGTGGACAGTCAGTGTGGCCGTCAGGTGCAACGCCGCCCGAAGAAGGTGCACCGGCTCTCTCTGGCGTTCCGGCACCGTCGTCCCGTCCACCGTCTGCAGCCGCAGCACCTCCATCTACGCCGGCTACGGCTATTTCGATTCCACCTCGACCACCTTCTGAGCCATTAGAACCAGAACCACACATAATACATAAAGCTACAGTGATGCGTGAGGCGGCAGAGAAGCGTCGAGAACAACCAGAACCCGAGGACGAAGAAGATGCAATCGGTGCCCTGTCGCCACCTTCGCATATTATACGCAAGCCTACACCGCGGACGTTACCTTCCCCAGCACCCGCTCCGGCAGCGCCCTGTCCGTCGCCCGCTCGGCCCCCATCGAGTGCTCCGCATCTCCCTACAACGTCAAGTGAACATCAAGTAGAGTCTCCGGTGCAATACCGAGCACCTGCCCATCGCGTGCAAACACCGACAGCGAGACACCCTGATCATTTCGCACCAGGCCGTCCACCAGATACCTATCCTACGTCTCGTCCTCCCGAGCAATATTCACGATACCAATATGAATCAAGTTTACCTGATGGTGGAAGAAATTCACATGGACCGCCAATTGCTTCTCCGCAGCCATCGGGACCTGCGCGTAATAGCCCACAGACATATGCAAGAATGACTGGATCCTTACCGCAGCACGCTACTTCTCGTTTGCGCGAAACTGCCGTTCACAGTCCAACGACTCAACGTTACGCGATGCCAGTAACGCAACCGCCGCCTCCACACAACGATCGTGTTCCGCCTATACTACATCCTCAAACAGTGCAATCTGCACAACGGCTGGCGCCTATTGACAGCCGAACACCACAAGCATATTCGACGCTTCCACAACGTCGTGAACCATCATCATATTCGAGAGTAGCGGCCCATTATGAAAGACACCCTACGATACCACAGCGGAAATTTGATCCTCAACAAGCGTATTCAGGTTATCGATCGCCTGCGGCGCCTCAACCTATACATACTCACAGAATAGACACGCATCATCATCAAGCTCAATATAAACATGAAGCGATCGATGCTATAAACGCACATTATGTAGCGAGACAACCAGAACGTATACCAGTCTCCTCACAAACTCATGGCCACGATGTTGCCCGTCTTCCGATTCATGGAGATTACCTTAATAAAACTCGGGTTATGGATTCCAGAAATAACTATCACTATGCTACGCCGTCACCGTCGTCATCGTCGGTCAAGTTTGCACCGAGTGTGCCTACACCAACTATACCTGTTGCTCAAACTAACTCTACACTACCGTCAAAATCTATATATCGATCTCCGGCCGCTCCTAAAACCGGTTTCGATTATCCGCCACCTAATCATGTTCAGTCATCGCCTTCTAGATCGGTAGTGAAACCCGGCTATCCTAGCCAACAGACACGAATGACGGTATCGGTCACTTCAATAGTGCACCAAATGAACCAAACGAAACAGAAACGAGAATCTCCACTTGATTTGTCTGTTAAAACTGTAAAAAATCCTGCAGATTCTTCTACAACCCAAGATGACATGGTTGATTCAGTGTCGTCAGAAAATAAAGCAACATTACAACCGCGCGCTTCCATCAATAATAGACTTAACCAACCTGCTTCGACCTTTGTTGCATCTCATAAGGTAGACTTTGCACCTGATTTTGCACAATATAGAGGAGAGCGAAATCCTGGCCACAATTATAGTGCTTCTCCTCAATCTGGCCACACTATTAGATACAATGGAGTATATGACTCTGTACAAGCGGTCGCAGAACCGTATCCTGGAGAATCTCGTCATCAAATACATTCTGAACGTAATAAATATAATGGTCCAGTTGGGAGAACCGATTTTATCCCTCGAATAGATCTCACTAGAAACGTCGTAGACGATCGACATTTAGATAGTAGAATAAGGCATGATCGGCAATATGTAATAGAAGAGCGCAAACGTCCTGCAGGGACAATTGTTAATAACATTCCCGAAAAAATTGTACGGTACGAGACCTGGTCGGCTGATAGTCGAATAGAACGAATGAATCAATCAGCACGAGAACAACATGACCTTATGCGTCGACCTGTTTACAGCTACGAGGATCATAAACGTTTAGAGGCTTATCAAAATGACCAAAAGCGGTCAGTGGTTTCTAATGTATATCGTGAACAACCTCCTCATGTCAGTCAACGATATGCTAATAACACATATCCGGCCGAGTTAATACATCGTGAAATGAGCGATTACCAGGCTAATTATCATAATAGAAATCCGTCTACAAACAGCCGTCATGTAATACAAAAAATTCCGACCCGCAACAGAGATTTACACCCACATCATTTAGATGGCAATACTGGAATACAACCTGCTGACAAAAGAGTGTTAAGTATACTTAGAAACAGCTTAGAAACCAAACAAACTGGATGCTCAGAGCCTATTAAAGCGACGCGAGCTATGCCAGAGCTCATTGTTATAGATGACGTTGAAGATTCTGTTATAGAAATAACTGATCTGACAAAAGATAATGACTGTGAAGGTACAGTGAAAAATAATTGCAAACCTTTACCCAATCACATGGTTCAAAACTTAGACCATCATATCCAAATGCCTAAAGCTGTTGATTCATTGTCACGAGATACAGACTATCAAAGATTCGACATGGTAGACGCGAAAAGGAAATCTCCTGAAAATGATATCGCGTCAAGAATACGCACTAAAGCTGAACTTAAGGTAATGCCACCATCTCATGACAGTTCAGTCAAATCACACTCAAAGTCTGATTCTACAACTTCTGACGGAGACAAAATAAAATTGTTACCCAAATCGCAAAAACAACATCTTTTCAACCAAATAAGAGAGGATAATTTAAGATTGGAGTCTGTTATTAAAAGTGAAAAAATTGTAGTTGAAACCGCGGTTCCAGAGGTTAAATCTGAGCCTATGAATATAGAAGAAATTGAGAAAGATGCTGAGCTGCCCATTAAAGTAGAAAATACTTTGGATAATCCAGAACCAGAAAGTTCGCAAGTAACTCCAAATTCTCCTCCAAAAGAATTAGATATGGATTGGGCTAGTGCGTGTGATAACTTTATGGAACAGCTTAAAAGCGGCTGTCATAAGAAGAAGATTCAAAGAAAACGTAATGATACTATTGAACCAGAAAATGAACTAAAAGCGGAAAACACTGTTAAATCAGACATGCCAGCTGTTGAAGTAACAGATACCGCTTCGAAAAGTGAAATAGCGGAACCAATACCGGTTATGGAAATTAAACAAGAACCAGTAGATGAAGACGAAATTCCTATTGTTAAGGAATATCCATCAACTAATATAGCAAATGAAACTCTTGTTAATAAAAACAAACAAGATACTAAAAATGAAAAGAACAAAGGCGACAAAAAAAGTGAAATAGATAAAGATAAAACTAGCAAAAATAAAACACATATAAAAACGAAGCATAGGAATAGCAAAAATGACATTTCTACATCAATAGTCCCTATAAAAAAGGAAAAAGAAGATACTGAGCGAATAAGTACAGTGATTAAAGAGGAATCGGAATCTACAGACGACGACGAACCTCTTATTAAAAGTAAAATTCTCAAAGAAAAGGAACAAACAGAACGTCTTAAGTATCAATTACTAAAAGATTTATCTGAAAAGTCAGCATATGTGAAATTGGAATGCTGTGATGAACGCATAAATGTTAACAACGTTAAATCAATAGATTCTTCTCCAAAGGAAAAGGATGAAAAAACAAAAACAAAAAATAAACAACATTCGCGATCTAAAGGTCAGTCATTATCAGTAGATAATGACAAAAAAGGAATTAACCAGAATTACAGTTCAGATAGTGATGATGATGTTTTAAACGTAGCTAGTCGACTTAGAGTACGTAAAAGTTTAAAAATGGATGATGCAAAATTTTCGACTACGAAGAGTCCAGTAAAATCATCTCCATCGAAAAAAATTGACAACTCTAGTCTATTTAATTGTTCTACTCCAATACGCAAACCTGGTTTTGGCGATGGTTCAGACTTTCATCCAGGTTGGGAAGAAGAACTATATAGATATAAGAGATCTCTTCGTATGCCTACTAGACTCATTGCAATTCCGAGGGGCCGATCAGGAGGTCCATTTGCAAAAGGCTCTGGAGCCATATTCACACGAGGCTCAACTTCACTACCTGATTTAGACCCAGTGCCTCTATCACCCGCCCCCTCATCGGCGCCATCGGCGGCTACAGATGATTTATACAGAAGACCAGAGAAACTTACCGTCGATAGTGACTTGGAATCGAATTCTAGTTGTTCTGCTGCTAATAGGCACTACGATTCAGAAGCCTCAACGTCTACCGTTTTTTCGGCTACAAAAGTACGGAAGAAGGGAAGCTCCATAGTTGATGTTTTGATTCAAAAATACGGAAAAAAAGATGATAGTAAAAAGAAATCAAAAGAAAAGGAAGATAGGTTACCTAAAGTCATACCAAAAAGTTCAAATACTACAGAGCTTCTTCCTACACCAAGCTTAGGTTTGATAAAAAATGGAAACAAAGGCAGTCTAAGTGCTAAAAAACAAAAATTAATGGAAGACATTTTCTATTTAGGTGCTTTTAGAAAGGAAACTGTGACTGCATTTAGAACGGCTTTTATCAAAAGTACTGATGGATTAATGGGTGCTACAGAAGAGTTTGCTCCTTTAGTTCTTAATTCTAGGACAAGGACTGAAAGTAGAGTTTTGAAACAACGTGCTACAATAAAAGAGGTATTTGGAGATGAACGGCCGGCTTCTGCACCGCCATCTTGTACGGACGAGATTGTACAGGACACAGACGAGAATCAACAGGTAGTTGTAAAAAAGGAAGTAGAAGCGAAGCCCAAGTTCAAACCTAAGAAAATAATAAAGGATAAACTTAAAAGACGGTCCAGTTCAATTAGGGATGGCCTCAGAAGTACTAAGTCTTTAAAAAGAAACGATGCTAAAGGAAGATTGCTACGTTTGAAAAAAAGAAATAGTTTGATGAAAAATTTTACCACGAAACGTATGAAGGATTGTTCAAATAATAAAATTAAAAAGGATAAGAGCCCTTCTCCTGATGATAAAACTAGCACTAAAGATGAAAGTAGTTCACCTGGAACAACAGAAGGCCATACAAAGAAACGATTGAAACGTCTATTCGGTCGGAGGAAATTTAGTTCTGGGTTTGATTATATCAGAAAAAAGAAGAAAATTATACGTAGGGATGACACGTGTAACAAAATTCGTCGGCCAGCACCTAAACCAAATCCTGAGTCCGTCCACGATATTCAAAAGGAGATTAAAGGCTGGTTCATTAATAAGAGCGTCGGTGAGACGCACCTACATCGCGCTGCCAGACTCGGATTTACGGTAGGTTTAAACTTATTATATTATATATGATACATTTTTTTCTTTTATAAAGTCTTGTAAACTTTACACTGTATTTCTTATAGGATTGTGTTGCATTCTGCTTGGAGAAGATGGAGTCGGATCCTTCAGCGAAAGACAACGCTGGTTTTACACCTTTACATGTCGCAGCTGCCAAAGGACATGTGAGAATAGCCAGGCTTCTCCTACAGTACGGCGCAAACGTATCTGCAGCGGCGCAAGGAGGAATAAGGTCTGTCTATACTCATATCATGACATTCAGTTTTTATACCATGTAATTGTGCCACTTTGTTAGTAAAAACATACGTAATTCCGATTGCAGACCACTTCATGAGGCCTGTGAGAACTGTCATGTAGAAGTCATCCGACTGCTTCTTTCTTATGGTGCCGATCCTCTACTGGGCACCTACGCAGGACAAACACCACAAGAACTAGCAGAAGGCCACTCGGCCATTCTTCTCCGCCTGCATTTATCAGATGTTCAAGGACAGGCTATAGAGCCATGGAGATTTTCATCACCAGCTGATATAATTGGTAAGAAAACGAACATGAAACATTGTAGATCCAGTTTCTCCTTTCCATGAATACATCATTTTTTAATCATTTTTACTTTTGTAAATTCCAGATCGAGAAGAAATTGGCTGCGATCCTCTGGCATCGCCGCCCCCAGCTTCGCCGCCGCCACCGCCGGATTCCATGATTGAGATACAGTGCACGGAGGCTCCGCTGCCTCCCTTCTACAGTTTGCGAACAGTTCCTGGCCAACCGGCTGACGGTCTTTGGTGTTTACTCCAGGACGTTGCAAACCTTTTACAGGTAAATAACAATCATGCCGAGACATTATCGATGTCTGGATTATGAATTTTAGGCTGTTGTCTAATAATCAAGATTCATTGACAGTACTAAAAAGTTGTCTTCTTTTCGATAAATATATGAATAGTATATTAAATATCATTTCTGATCACATATTTTAACCAAGCGACTTGTTTATGTTATTTTGTTTTCAGATAAAGTCAAAAGAAAGCTTACTGAAACAAATCCACTGCGGGTCAGGGTCACCAAAGGAGTTATTGCGTGAGATTCGCACTCAAGAATTTTTAGAAAGAGCTCAGTGCCACCAGCTACTGGGAGCCGGTGAGAAGGTCAACGTGAGAGCTTCTAAGGTGGCGCTTATCAGAGTCACTGACAAGCTCCGACAACTCCTGAAGATCGAAACCGTCCTTGTTAGCTGACATTAAATTAACTATTAGCTGGCTCAATTACACTTTGTGTCCTTTTATTTTATGAGGTTTTGTGTTGACAACAATTTATAAAACATTACTTACCTTAGTTTTGAGACTCAAAACAATTTTGACAAATTACTAATAAATTGCAGTACTTTAATACACTTCAATTTGTATATTCCTTACAAATAAATATTTTGCAATTCTATCACTTTTCATTATCAATTTCAAATCATCACAATTTATATTCTAAAGATAAAATATAGCAATCACACAAAATTTCAATACTGTCCACAATGATGACTGGACCTCAGTTCCAAGATCTATAAATTTCGACTGATTTATTATATATGTAACAAGGATGTATCTCATTTAGGAACGAACAAAATATTCTTTTTATGAGACTGTGTAAGTTAAGGCAGCCATTACATAATCATTTTATTTTCGAGTCAGTCAAGTTGGATTGGGAGTGAGAGTTGTGTATTACATGTTTGTATGAATATTTTGTGTAAATATGTACCGCTAGTGTAAATAACAAATCGTCGTTTTAAGTGTAAGATATTCTCATGGGTGCTATTTAATTTTGGTGTATGGTGATTATCTGGATAGTTACGAAATAGATAGAAAGTGCTGAGGCAACTTGTTAATGTAATTGTTAATAGTAGATAATGAAAAACAGTTACCATAGTTTAATTTAAGGTTTTAGCATAATCTTGATCAAAGTGTGCAATAGTAACGTGCATGTTTCTTAAATGTTTTGTAGATGAATTTGTATCAAATTATTGATGTGCTGCCTGCAACAGGGTCGAACGTAGCCTCACGCTAGCACGCGCCGCTCGCACTAAGCTTTGTCTATCGCAGTGTGCAATTATATACGTCTGGATGCTACGCTTCTATTGGTGAATCACATTCACAGTAGTAAAATCTGTTATGTAGGGTGTATACTATGTTGTTTACATGTTTGTTTGTGATTAAAGCTTAGAAGATATACGATTCTTTAGATATTTGGGTAGCTGTATACGCTAATAGAATGAAACCGGCCGCACTACCCAGTGAATGATTACAAGTCGTTTAACCTGAATGAGTCATAACATGTATAGATTACACAAATGAATATTGCCTTTTGAATATAATCCTAATGTTTGTTTGAGATTATGCTATTAGATAATTTTTTTTCGATCTTTTATTAATAATACCAACATTATATTTTTGTTCGTTGTTATGTTTGATATTTGTCTGCCTGAAATATGTTTATTATTGTGTAATTATTTCTTTATATTAAAACGAGTTATGTTTTTATTTATACATCTCTGTAAAAATTAGGCAATTCTATTGAAATATATTATGCATATCGCGAAAACTATTAACACTGTAAATAGGAATATTTGTAAACAGATTATTTTTTAACTTATTGTAACGCGTTACTAGAATAATGCCAGTGGAGTGCATCTCTTCTACATTACTCGCTGGCATTTATTTAATAACACGCTTACTCATAGCATTTTGGAATGATGTACGAATGGTAGTAATTTCATATTCCGTAGTTTGAACCACGTTCCGCCCCATGTTATTTCTTTACGGAAACCAGAAACAATTAAGTACATAAATAATCTGTGATGCAGTAATGTTAGGAGGATCATTTTGTGCGCACGCGGAAAATGGAATGAAATAAAACGAAAATAATTTAATAAGTAACTTATACAATTGCTTATCTAAATAGAAATAAAAACGTCTACTACCTATCTGTTATTAGCAGTACCTACAATTTAAGTATTATTATAATAATTATTGACACGATATTTCTTGTTGATAACCCAGAAAAATAAAAAAATTGATCAACTGTAAATTAGCTTCATTTATTATTTTCCCGTTTTCTGTCAATAATCTCCTTACCCAAAAACAAGTGTCCCTTTTATAACTTTTACAGCACTGTTATATTATATTAGGCGTAGCAAGTAGCAACCATCATTGGACGTACCGTAACGGCGGCCATTATTTATGCCAGGTAAACCTGAGCTGGACAGAAATCAGAGTGGTACTCACTGCCTGTATCATCCTGACGTTTAGGATTTGTAATTATTCGAGACAGGAATGGTATTTCTTAGGCGAGAGAGCTATATCGTAGGCTACACTTATCTTACAATTAGGTGACATCAGACGCAGTATATCATATAGGTTGCCATTTATAGCTAGTTATATAGTCTAGTATAGTCGTGGATAGTATTTTCTTAATTTACCTATATCAAATATTAGGGGTTAAGAACAGAAAGATTACATAATGGTATCTTCTAAAAACAAGTTAAATAAATAAGCACTTCTATCTAAATACGCTTAATATAGAAATTTCTAACCATAACTAAGGTTAGAAATTTTATGGGGATATATTGCTTAATAAGCATAATTAACAAAATTTTTTTACATTTTCGCACTGTACCATAATACTCGAGAATGAAACTCCAAGAAATGGCAATACAATAATTGTTATAATAATGTATAGTGACATGACGTCAGTTCGGATGCTGCAAGTGCAATCCAGTATTGTAACGCAATAAAAAAAAACCTTTTTTAATTATATTGTAAAATACTATTTTAATAAAATAAATGAACTTGCTCAATTATTTTAAATTTTATATACACACAACTTTCAATTTTGATATTTTACAATTCTTAAATAAATGTTGTTGACTGTTAAGTATTTAGTCGATCGTCTTTTAATTAAGGTACATTTATCGATTTCATATAAAATAGGGGATTATCTGGCCGTTATTACATTTACCGTTAGGATTTTTCAAGCCGGCAACATTATTTGGGTGTGCTAGGCGCAAGACGAAGCGATACCTGTGGTGTAGGGGCTACTTTGTGTTGTTTGTCATCAAATTCATTATAAATATCTTTATTGAATGATTTTTTGCGTTATATTCAGTTTATAATCTGCCGTATGTTATGGTCTAAATTTTTGTTATGTGGAATAAACAAATGAAGGGGCCGCTCCTCTTAGCAGCGGTGGTGAGTTGTATCAGCGGCCAGGGACTGGAACAGTCACAGTTCAATTCGAATTTCCCTCAACAATATCAAACAGAAAACACACAGAATGGAACAGTGTATCGACCCAATGTGCCGTATGGCAGTTTTCCTGTGAACCAAAACGAATATGTTCATACAGCGCAGAGTTCTTTTTACCATGACAGCGATTCCGACGTGTACGGGGAAGGTGAAAATGAAGTAGATCCCCAAAATACTGCCAGCTACTACGCCGGATTGGATTACGAGGAAAGGTATAGATGTCCGCCTAACTGGATTCGCTACAGAGAATCGTGCTACCGTTTTACAAAATCACCCGATCGTCCGCGTAATGAGGCGCGAAAGATCTGTCAAGCGTTCCAAGCCGATTTGGCTGCTGTTAATACCCCCGAGGAGCACGGCTTCATCATCACAAATTTAATGAAACTGGACCCGCAGAAAGGTTCCTGGTACATTGGCGCCCATCAGCAGTCCCCCGGCTACTGGGCTAATGATGGTGATGGTTCACAACTTACAGGTCTCGATAACGCTTTCTTTGACGATCAAAAGTTGGTTTACACAAGTTATAATATCCTCCCTAGAGACTATTTAGTGTATAGATATTCTCATGATGATGGTCACTGGGGTCTTGCGCCAGTTGAAGGTACTCAGTATTTTCATTTCATCTGTGAAGGACAAACTCAAAGGTTACATTATCTTATAGAAGAGCAAAGGTCATTCACCTACGGTTTAGATACATTTGATCCAGAGAGAATACCAAGAGGGCCGTACTTTATAAAGGAACCAGTAGATATAATCTATGACCCATTGAGGAATTATCATGTACAGTTGACATGTATAGCTGGTGGATATCCTGCACCCACATATAAATGGTTCCGGGAAGACTATCAGGTGGACAACCCAGTATACAGTGAAATTGATCCACTGTCCGACACTAGATTCATTTTAAGTGGTGGTACACTCATGATATATTCTCCAGATGCTGATAAAGATAATGCAAAGTATCATTGTACAGCAACAAACAAGTTTGGCACTATTAGGTCAGAGTCAGTGAGACTCTCATTTGGATTTATCAGAGAGTTTAATCAAAAAAGGCCAGTTGAAAGTGGCAATCAATATTGGGGTAAAGTTATGGATTGCGATCCTCCCTCTTATTATCCATCTGTAAATTTCCTTTGGGCTCGTAATTATTTTCCAAATTTAGTTGAAGAGGACAAGAGAGTGTTTGTATCTTATGATGGAGGCCTTTATTTCTCTGCCTTGGAGACAATTGATCGGGGTAACTACAGCTGTAATGTGATGAGTAAAGTATCAGATGCAGGAAGGAATGGACCATTTTTCTCTTTACAAGTCTATCCACACTCTGATTATCAGCAGTTGAAGTTTCCAATTAATTTTCCTAAAATTTTCCCGGATGCTCCAGTTGTAGGACAGGAGGTGCGATTTGAGTGCATAACCTTTGGCTACCCTGTGCCATCATATAATTGGACTAGGAAAAGTGGTAATTTACCTAAGAAAGCTCAATTGAGTAATTTTGATAGAGTTTTAACAATACCAAATGTTGCCGTTGAAGATGAAGGTGAATACATTTGTGATGTGCGAAATGATAGAGCCCATATAGTGAACAGTGTCTTCCTTAAAGTACAAGCAGAACCCAATTTCACTATTCCCTTGGCAAACAAGCATATGGACAATAAAGGAGATTTACACTGGAACTGTGAAGCATTTGGCATACCTGATGTTAATTATACATGGTGGAAAAATGGAAAAAAGTTATCCATGGACAATTTAGAAGAAGAAGACAGAGATAGATATGTCATACAGGAGAATGTACTGATAATAAAATACTTGGATCCAACGAGGGATCCTGGAATGTACCAGTGTGAAGCGAAAAACCAATTGAAAGCCACATACTCAACTGGACAGCTCCGTGTTCTGTCTTTAAAACCATCATTTAAAAAGAGACCTCTAGAGTCTGAGACATATGGATCTGAAGGTGGTAATGTTACCCTTAGATGTAACCCAGAGGCAGCACCAAAACCTACATTTACATGGAAAAAAGATAATGTTGTTATCGGGGCTGGTGGAAAGCGATTTATTACCGAAAATGGAAATCTCATTATAAGGCAGCTTTCAAGGGATGATGAAGGTGTCTATACTTGTGTTGCTAAGAATCAGTATGGGTCAGATGAAAGTCGAGGTCGTTTGATTGTATTGCGTGCCCCACGATTCATTGAACGTCTTCCCCCGCGAATTACGACGCAGGTGAATGAGGTCATCTTTCTACATTGCAACGCTGAAGTTGACCCTCTTTTAGATACAGCTTATTTATGGAATCATAACGGGATACGTATGAAAGAGGCGTCCGATCTTTATGCCGATAAAAGAATAAAGATAGACGGAGGAGAACTGACAATCTTTGATGTAAGTCTATCAGATGTCGGAGAGTACGAATGTGTTGTGAAGTCTGCCATAGGTCGGATCTCGACTCGCACGCAGCTACGTATTGAAGGACCTCCTGGGGCTGCGGGCGGATTGCAGATATTAAATATTCAACGCTCCTCGGTAACTTTGGAGTGGACTGACAGCAATCCTAATGGAAGGCCTATAACAGGTTACATCCTCACTGGTCGTACACATTGGAATTCTACTTGGGCAGTTATTACTGAGAATATTGCTAATGTCATGGAGATAGATAGGTACAATGGTCGTAAACGAGCTACTATAACTACTACACTAATGCCATGGTCGGTATATGAGTTTAGAGTTCAAGCAATCAATAGTTTGGGTGTTGGGAAACCGTCATCTCCAAGCCCACAATTCTCAACACAAGCTGATAAACCCTATAAAGCTCCAAGTAATGTTGGCGGTGGGGGTGGCAAGGTCGGCGATCTCACAATTACATGGACTCCGCTACCGCCATCGCTACAAAACGGCCCAGGGGTTCATTACAAAATATTCTGGCGCCGTAATGGTACAGAAGTGGAATTCCAATCATTGTTGCTCAAGGAATTTGGAAATATTGGCATGCATGTTGTACACATTTCACTGGAAAATTTCTTCACTTCGTATAATGTGAAAGTTCAGGCATTCAATGATGTTGGCGCTGGACCCGAAAGTGAAATAGTAACAATTTATTCCGCTGAAGATATGCCACAGGTAGCCCCGCAACACGTAAAGGCTGTTTCCTACAATTCTACAGCCCTGAACGTTACATGGAACCCTATAGATCAATCCCGTGATCGTTTGAGAGGAAAGTTAATAGGACATCGTCTTAAATACTGGAGACAAGAAAACAAGGAAGAAGATTGCATCTACTACTTGTCCAGAACAACGCGGAACTGGGCGGTGGTTGTGGGCCTGCAACCTGATACTTACTACTATGTTAAGGTAAATTATACTTGATATCTAGATGTATCTCTGTACAATTAATGTGTAATTTTGTGGATCGAAGGTATACTTTGTGAGGGTTGAAATTTTTGTAATCGTTGTATCCAAACATACTATCATAAAACTTTATGTCTGACTCCTTCAGGGAGCATTATAATAATGCTAGTATTATTGACTAATTGACAAATATACTGCTCTCATAGTGAGAGGGGTATAGACCTTAGTCTACCACTCAGGCAGGCAGGCAGTGTGGATTGGCCGACTTCGCACACCTCAGAAACATTTTTATGTAAGGCGTGCAGGTTTCCTCGCGATGTTTTCCTTCACCGTTATGGTGAGTGGTATTTAAATTTTATGTTACTTGTACAGGTAATGGCATTTAACTCTGCGGGTGAAGGTCCAGAGAGTGAACGGTTCTTAGAACGCACATACCGTAAGGCGCCGCAAAAGCCGCCCTCTTCCGTCAACGTATGGGCCGTCAACCCTAGCACTGTGAGAGTGGTCTGGCGATACGTGCAGCCAACCGATGAAGAGGAACCACTAATTGGTTATAAGGTTAGTATCATATTGTTATTTTATTACATTCATCGTGGCTTAGACAATCATCAGACTTTATTTATTTGATATTATAACATTAAATATACCTTTAGCATGGCACATCGCACAATAAAATGAAATTCATGATGTTAAATATCGGAAACCTTCGTATTATTTAAATATGCTGCATACATATATTCTAATAATATATTATAATTGTCCTATTTACTTTTGGGATATCTTTTTTAGTGTGTAATTTTGGCCCAAACGTTTACAAAACAGGTAAGAATATAAATATATAAATGTACTGTTATCTTTACAGGTGAGGGTTTGGGAAACAGATCAAGATATGAGTACTGCCAATGACACCGTAGTACCCGTTGATCACAAACTCGAGGCATATGTTAAGAATTTGACTCCAGGAAAATCTTACAACTTGAGAGTGTTGGCTTACTCGAATGGAGGCGATGGCAGGATGTCATCACCTCATATCACCTTTCAAATGGGTGATTACCACAGTGATGCATACGGTTACTATGTCCGAGGAGCAGCTATGAGATCCACTACATCAATTGGCAATCTCTTTTTAATGATATTTGTTATTCGATTGGGGTGTTACTTTTTAATCTCATGATTTATTAAATACTTTATATAGTGTTAGTGTAGTGTTTACTTCGTTGATATAAGGATACTATTATTCTTGGTAACAATAGTTTTCAATCAATATTTTTCTATTATATTTGCATTTCATGCTGCTTTAATTACATTTACTTACAAAATATTTTAGGTTCGGTATATTTCCGACCATTTTACCGTTTTTTGGTAGTTCTCATTGATTTTGTATACTTGTTTACATCAGCTTTTTATAATTATGACAAATGGATCTGTTAGGTTAAAAATATTTTTGACAGTTTTACAATTATTTACTATTAAATCACTTTGCTAATTGTCTTTATGCTGTTTAGAAAAAAAGAATAGAAATTTGCAGTATTTTTTTACGTTTGGTGCAATTTGAACAGTGATATGTAAAACTTGTAGCTCTGTAGTAGGTATTTCCACTATGTTTATACATGCTTTGATAAATTGATGATATTAACATGAATCTCAAGCAATCTCACAATTATATTTTTTATATTGATGTCCATATCACACATTTATATATCTGAGTAGTCTTAGGTCATAAGGAGAATTATATCATGTGTTAGTTTTTTAAACAGCACCAATCCGAGCCATGTATTTATAAACTTTGTAAAATAATTGTATATTTAAACAATTGTGGGAATTTATTTAAATCTCTATGTATATATTGTTATATTCAGTACCAAACCGTAATTGTTGTCGGCCTATGTTGGAAGTTATAGTGCCAGTGGACATGTAGGTCTGGTGACCAGTAATCGTGAATGCTATAATCCGTCTTCGATGCAAGGTCACGAGTGATACGAAACATGTGTAACTGCTGACTGAATTTGTAAAATGCCTTATTAATGTTAAACCATTGATTTACAATAAAATGTCCTACACATGCACTGACTTTTCTTTCGTTAGCCCATCTACATTCGTTGCATGCATGCTATTTTTGAGGCATCGATAAGGAATGTTTAAAATATTATTTTCTATAGGTCAGGTTAATTCAAACAGTTGAAATAACATGTAGGTACTATAAAAAGGTCAAGTTATACTTGTAAGTATTTAATATTACATACTAAGTTACGATAAAATAATATACACAGATTAGCTTAATTTTTTATATTTCACTTTTCGCTTCAAACATTTCGCATCAAGATCATTTAAAGGACTCACATCTGTGGAATCTTTTCTTTTGAACGTTCCTTCGGATTCGTTTGGTTGCACTTGCTTCAACGGTAACAAACCAACAGCGTATGGTATGTCGTCGCTGGTCGTTCGTATTTGAATCAGGTCGTTGGTCGAATTGGGTTCATTATCTTTGTCATCATCCCACTGTTCTGACTTATAGTCGATCGACTCTAAGTCTGGCACCGCGACGGGAAAACTAGACGATGAGATTGGATCTGAGTAACTGTGTGTGTAATCTTGTGAGTGTGACATGCCCCGTTCATTGGATTCGGTTCTACCAACCTCTTTATTGATTACAGTATCCCATTGCATTTCATCGGAAATCATTGCGGACGCGAAGTCCTCGTTGGGCTTTGCTATGTCAAGTTTTTTGCTAATTTCGCTGCTGTCAACTTGATATACAGAATTTAACGAATTATTTCCGTATTCAATTGGCGCGAGTTCTCTTTTATTATCTTTATCTAGAATGTCTGACTCGTCACTGACCATACTAATTTTCTTTTCTATGTTTAATAAATCTTTTATAATTTCGTCCTGTTCCTGAACTTGTTTATTCAGTTCATTGTCACGTTCAAAAGCGCTTTTTTCGTTAATAGGTTTCGATGTAGACATTAAACAATCGAATGAGTCCTGTAATCGAAAGTCTTCCGTGTTTAATGAACTGTACTGTTGCGTAATATTATCATTCAATTGACATTCTTTAGAATCCAACAAGGACATATTAAAACTAGTGTCTAAAGAAGAACTAGTAGGACAAAGCTGTTCCATAACTCTTGAATCGTTTAGCTGATGATCTTCGTAATATTTCTTAACGTCCTCACTCATAGATTTTGTAAAAAATTGCATATCATTCTCAATACAAGAGAAATCGGTAGTATTTGCATTATCGATTGGGTTATGACCGTCTTGAAGACTATGATCCAAAACGACATAATTTTGTTGATCAGAAAATGACTCCAAATTGTCGGGTAAAATAGCATTCAAACTGTTGATGGCATCTTCGTGGGAATTACACGGCATATCCTTGCTGAAAGTACTGTCGCAAGGGAAACTTTTACCGCTTATTAACATTTCACCCCTTTCAATCGATTTTGAGAGTTCGTCTATGCTTTTTATTTCACTTGGATCTGCAACCTTCTCTATGATGTTGGGCTGTTCGATTACTTCATATTGTATTTCACTGCTTTGTACCATATCAAGGAGCACTTGTTCATTCACGTTTATATACGAACCGTCTCCGGATTCAAATAAAATGGGTAAATCTGTCGGAAGGCCGGCATTTTTCAAGGCGTTCACGTATTGAGACATAGCAGTACCAATACCGCTGCTAGAAGGTTCACACGCAGAACTGGTTGTAGGATGAGTGTAATTTGTTGTTATAGCTTCGTTACCCATCGAATGCTCCTTGGAAAAGGATATATTTGAATCCAATGTATTGGAACTCGCAACTTGGTCCATATTATACATAAGTTCACTGTCAAAGTTTGTATAGTTTGCATTCGTATCGGGATCGCATATACTGCTAACTGCTTGAGAGAGGCTGACCCGATCCATGTAGTCCTATAACAATACAAAAAGTATTGACATAAAATAAAAAGTTACTATTACAATACGTAAATTTCGTAGTTATTGAGACTACAAATTTATGTTTGAACGTGGTCTAAGTATATTTGTTTTTTGCTTTACGGTACCTGCATATGCTTAGTTTGCAAATGCTTGAGCTGGTGTATGGCTTTACGCGAGTCTTGCTCGCGGCGTAGAAGCGCACGCTCGGCCGCGCGTCCCAGCGCGCTGGAACCATCCCAGGCGCTCGGTCTCTGTACAGAAAAAAAACATATAATCCGCCGCGTATTGGCTGAGATTTTTTATTTTTCCTAATTGACGTTTTGCTGTTGACCTTAGTGGCCTCTACAGCTTCACCCGGATTGGCTGAGAGCGGCCGGCGTTCATGATGAAGAATCTCGGATAAGTTCGTAAATCGTCGGGCTATCTTGAACACTACATGTTAATAAAGCCGGCACATAGTTTTATTAGTAAGCAGACAACATGTTAGTCCTATCTTATATTTATATATTTTTTTATATAATTAAATGTTTGTAAGATGATAAAATATGTCAGCTACGTATTTATACTGTTAATTGTTATATTAGAACATACTTAATGTAAGTTTATAAATTCTTCCTTAAATTGTTGCTTTGCGTTTTGACTTTTGTCCTAATGACATTAAATGTAAACTATTATCATTACTAAATAAGAATTTGAACAACAAATTTGAACAGGGCGCTGTCGTCAATTAGCTCTCCAACGGTCTCATAAGAGTTAAATGCCATTGTGAAATAAATAAAATACTACGGGTAGCATATTCAGTTACGGATAAAAAAAAAATTATATTTAAAAATCTTAATTATGAAAGCTAAAAAATTTTGCATGTAAAAAATAATGCCGCCCGAACAGGGACTTGAACCCTGGACCCTTGGATTAAAAGTCCAATGCTCTACCGACTGAGCTATCCGGGCATGAATAACTTTGGCCAAAGTGAAACATGTATTGACGTACAGTATTTTTTAGAAAGATGCTTAATTTTTTACAGTATTCGTTGACTATGTAAAGTGAAAAATGTATTAAAACCATTTCAAATGTCATTAAATTTTCTTACTATACAATAAAATACATTTCTTTTAGATTTGTTTATGGCTTGTAACGAGATATCCAATATATATGATGGCATTTTTTATTCAGTATAAGAAAGAAAAAAGAAAACAGATCATCGCCTCATTTTTAATTATATTCTATTTATCGTGTTAAGCTTTCGCTTTATTATTTACTTTTTATTTACTTACGCGAATATTTTAGCCTTGTTTTATAGTGACCGTTGTAAAATTGTACGTTATATTTCACAGCTAAGGTATTAAAACTTTGAGAGGCATATGAGCAATCTTCCCCGATTTCACGATGACATGGTGTATTTTTTTTTCCACTGCCGGACAGGGCCATACTGACTTGTGTACATCTATAGCTCGGTAATGTATGAAGCCTTGTTAACCATGTAACCTTAATACTTTTGCTACAAGTGGTTACGCAATGAGATAATTAATGATTTTAATACGATAAATGCGTTACCCTAACGCTAGGTCGGCCGCGCCGCGGTCGGATGGAGCGCAGAGCGTCCGCGTACTCCATGTTCGCGCTCGTGCCGTTCTCAATGTCGAAAGGAATTCGAACCACCATGGCCTGTCACCATATCGTGCGTGTTAAGGATTAATGGCCCCGAGAGTAGGGCTGTTGGTATATGTCACAACGCCCAAGCAACAACAATTAAAGTAATGGTAGGGATCACCTTTGTATTTCGCTACTTCAATGTTATCGAAAGTATTTTGGTAGGTGATGTTAACCTTCTCTCATAGTAAGTCTTAGACCTATGATCTAGGTGTAAAGGTATAGTTGTGATATAACTGATATTCAGATATTAAATATTATGGTTGATAGTTTTACTTAGTTCCTATCCCGAGGCTAATTAATAAGGTAACTACAAGTTTGTCATAGGCTCGAAAGCGACGAGGCAAAGGGTACTCCAAAATGCCCTTATTTTCGGGAAGGAACACGTATGCAGTCGCCGGACATAAAAAGAAAGAAAACACAACGAAAAAGAATTCATTTAAATAGTAAATGTGGCAGGATGTACCTTGTTGATAGCAATGTAACAAACATATCAAAATCATCGTAAGTTACTACATCGTAGTAAGTACATTACTCATGATCTTCTAGTCATTCTAAAAAACACAGGCTTAGACTTTTACGAGTTTAGAATATCTTTACGCGCAAGTATGTTAACTAGTGATGGGTATAGTCATATAAGGGCTACAATAAAAAAGGGAATGTATATAATTGATAAGTAAAGCACATAAGTACGAATAATAGGTATCTGCACGTACTTTTAAAGCCAAGTAACCTACATTTGTCTACAGAGTGTATAAAAGTTATGGTTACAAGTAGTTCATATGTGATTTATTGAAATGCTTACCTTGTTTGTTCGACTAAGGTTATCCGTAGTCTGACCTGCGCTCGGGGGTAGTGCTGTTTGCTGCGCTTTTGGATTATCCTTACAAAAATAATTCGAAGTCCTCATGAAATTGATGAATTGTAAATTATTCACATATAGCAAAACACTTAATAGAGAATTATTCTAAAGTTCATTAGACTCATGGGACATTTAATATATT
Source organism: Agara michaeli (assembly GCA_018245675.1). Classification (NCBI taxonomy): domain Eukaryota; kingdom Metazoa; phylum Arthropoda; class Insecta; order Lepidoptera; family Hesperiidae; genus Agara; species Agara michaeli. Next base: position 13,972 of record DWDX01000062.1, on the reverse strand, counting down.
GACCGATGGATATTTTTACCTGATTATGAAGATCTATGAGTGATTGAGGAGGACGGTTAATAACAACCGGCGGAGTGAACACGGGAAGCTCGCCTTCAATATAAAAAGAATAGAATGTATGTTGAACTTTATTGTTTACTCATTACTATTTCGTTGTGATACTGTTAAGCTTGTAGAAAACTTACTTTGATTAGTGATACCGAGACCTTCCTTTGTTACTTTCGACAAACCTTTTATTTTTAAAAATTGTGCTGCGGACACAAGTTCATCTAAATTTTCTTCGAGACATTGAGTTTTGCCGCAATACATAAACTCCACTAACGATTTAAGCACGCTAAATCGCATTTTTAATATTATCAAAGGCTCGCCGGCTTGCTTTTGCAAAACCTCCTAAAACAATATAACAAAACATAGATGTAGAAGACGATGCCCGTTTGATTACGGTGCCAGTTACTACTACTACTACTATATCATCGTCTCACGATGCGGCGCTCGCGCGTGGGGAATACGGGCCTCGAGGCTTTCCTCTTTACCCGTGCTGGACTCATGAGGACAACTGCCCCACGGTGACATCACCCCGCCACGGTGCGAGTTGCTTGTCGCTATGTATGATGAAATTAATCTAGATTACCTGAAAGTAAGCACTGCTGGCAGCTAGAACAGCTTTGTGCACCCGCAAAGTGTGCGAGCTGCACATTAGTGTCATATCCACTAATGACTGCATTTGTAATAATTTCCCAAACCTCGACATCAGATGCTCAGAATAATCTTCATAATGAAGACTATACCGTATGGGAGCCATATCTGGTGCTCAATGAAAGTTTATGGAATAAAATGCACTGAGTTTTGTTGCAAACTTGTCAGCTTTTGTAATTTGATAGGTAAAACAATTGAAATGTGGTAATTATATCAAACTGACGTTAAAAAAATATAGAATATATGTAACGTGCCAGCACGTATCTAGTGACTAGATAGTATATTTAATACTTATTTTAGGTTATAATGGTTTTCCAATTATCACTCAAAATTAGATTTTTATTTTTAATGACATGGGTATTAAATAATTAAATTACTTAAGTTGTGGCATTCTTTTAATTATTTAAAAAATACAGAAAAAATAGTAAAATGTTAGAAAATGAATTTATTACAAATTTGTATTTTCTGAAAAAAAATGGGATATATCGATAATGAAATATGCATATTAGACACTTACAAACTAAAATAAAGAATGGAAAACGGAGCTTTAATATAAATTAACATCTATCACAGACTAATTAAGTACTGAAGATGGGACAGAAAAAGGTAAGTAAGTACGGTATTATTCGATAATACAAACATTTATTATAATAAGACCATGGTTGCCAATGCAAAAAATGAGTAGGTTTTATGTGGTTAAGCAAGATTTAATATAAAAAAGATTTTTTTGCATGGAATGTACACATGTAGGAATGCTTCGATTTGTTCATAAGGCACTTGGAACAAATGCAGTGAGATCATGGCCAGATGATCTTTTAAAACCAGATAACATCAAAAATATTATAAACAAATTCATAATTTCACAGAAATCATACAAGTATTATACAGTAATATATCTAGATAAATCTGAGAATGTTACAATTAATTAATATATTCCATGAACTACGAAATCATTTTATAAATATAATATGTATATTATATGTAATCACATTTACAATACAAATTTCACAGTAAATACACATAAAACGACAGAGGATATTGAAATAGATCTAATGAAATCGAAGCAAAGTAATATTGAGTTAAAAGCGTGGCTATTATCAGTTTACATGGATACTGCAAGAACAGTCAACACGACACCCCTATTTATATCTATCATAAGACACCTAGTAATAACAGAATGAGTTAAATGCCATAGCAAGAACCTAGCTGCCAACGTTCTCACATTATCCATATACATAATACACTTGGAACACGTTTAAATACAAATTTGTAACACGTTCAATACTTTTAGTATCGTCTTAGAAATCGGTTCTTATACAATACAATACCTAGCTTTTACATTTTACCCTTACCACCCTACGACGAAGCTCATAGATGCTGTGGCATAGCCGCAAAGCATTCGCGACCTTCTCGTGTCATTTAAACACACAGTGGAACACATTCTGATTATCTGAGATAGGAATCTACATGCGTCTAGGTCAATTGTAGGTTCAAAATAATCATAAAATAAAATTGTACACAATGAATTTTCCATAGTAAAATAATGTATACCTAGTGTGAAGATGCAAAAGTACAATCGTTTCTAATCACTCCTACACATCAAATTGGCAAATTTGGAGTTTCGAGATTTGTTGCGACGCGTCGCTATAGAAATCGTTTCTGTTCAACAAACACGTTAAAACGGTATCGTGGATTTTATGTTTGTGTTATAACAAAATATAACTCGTTTTTATTTTTTTTTGTACCATCGGTAATGTTCAGACAAACGAGCTCGCATTATTAATTCTTATCACAACATTTAAACACAGGCGGGAACTTAAACAACAATTATTTTGTACCTAATACTAGATATGCACATTAACAGTTACGAGTTTAAATACGATATTTAAATATTAATTTTACCATAATGTATTGTCACACTAATACAACGAATTATAAAATTATATTCCATCCCAGATACAGCAGAACACAAACAAAACACTTGCAGCCCTGGATTTCGAATGCATGTAAAACAAATTTATATTTTAATTTGCGTCAAATCCAATATTTATAGAAAAATATTCTTACAGACAGTAATTTTCCGTTCCTTATCACTATTGTTGGGAATGTATGTTGTTTGGTTAGTACAAGTCTCCGTATATAAAATCAATGAATCATTATTATATGAAATCAAAACAATGATTCGAGTAAACATTTCACAACCTTGAGATACAGTGAAATTTTTCAGGGGTTTCAATGATACAGGAAATAAAACGCTAACCATTGAGCTGAAACTAAAACGATAGATTACTAAAGACACTTGTACTGACCAAACATAAGTCTATAATTATTAACATCTTTCTTTAATAAGTAACATTTATCGTTGGAGAATGTATAGTGCGAAGTATATTTTAATAAATATCTATTTAGTTTAAACAGATTGACATAATAATTGACAGCCATCGGCGTAAACGAAATATTTATACATATAAAGCGGAACGTCTGCGCACGATATGCGCACGCGCGTGTTTTTTTAGTTACAATCGTAAGTAATATTATTTAAGCATTGGTTATGTTCAATACAAATACATGGAGCTTATTAAATAAAAACAATTTAAAATAAGTAAACAAAATACAATTACACGTCAATAATATGATAAAATAATTATATATGAACACTTTACATAGGTATGAGTAAATTTGTACAATAGGTACATAGTATGTAGAAAAAATAGAGATTCATTTATAGAGATCGTTCAGTAAAACGAGACCATTGCCAGCGAAGCTACCGTCAACGATACCGCGTGTTTAACACAAAGCTAGGTGAACATATTAGTGGTTACAAACATACCCGTGCCATCAACATACCATAGATTATTTTTAAATTACAATATTAGCAAAATTATAAGTTTCTGCTTGCTATTTAAATACACCTAGTCTCGATGTTTGTAAGAGGCAAAGCAATAAAGTAATATATATATATTTTAAAATGAAAGAAAAATACAATCTTGCAAACATCAGTTGGATTTTTACAACTAGAAAGTGAGCACTTTGTAATGTAAGCACATCACTAGCTTTGCATCAGACGCTGTCAGACAAGACTTTGTCTAGTTTTCTTACGAAATGATGATATCGGTGCGTCGCCGCACTCTATACATAATGCGTCATCTTTCTCAGCATTTGCGAGTTAGATACGGACAGAAAAATAACCATTGCAGCTGCGTGTAATTCAAAATATTATATTTACTAATTTATGTGGGTTTCAAGTGCCCATCCGTATCTTTTGATTATATCTGTATTTATTTCAGTCATATTCGATAAGACTCAATTTTTGAAGGTGGCGTTTTAACGGTAGCTTTTATGTTCTGCCTTTTAACAACTAAAAAGGAAGGTAAACTGAGCAATGATCCGTTTTAATGCCAGGTTACGTTAGTACTTATATCAAAAGCAAATTACAATATTTACATCGGCCGGCAAATACGTACACCTCGCGAATATCTAATATACACATGGATTAATTATTACTTGCTCGTACTCAGGAAACTATTCTAATTGTTCATCGTCATCATCAATTGTCAATCGTGTTGAGGAAGTCCTCGGGCTCGATGTGGAGACAGTCGGGCGAGGGCGCGGGCGGAGCGGGCGCGGAGGGTGCGGGGGGCGGCGCGGCGGCGTCGGGCGCGGCGTGCTTGAGCTCGCCGAAGGTGTAGGAGGCGCGCGGCGCGGCCGCCTGGCGCCGCTGCGGCGACCAGCAGAACGGCTGACGCGGCTCAGCGCCCGCCGACATGGGCATCGCCAGCTGCAGCCGCGACCGCGTCAGCTCGTTGTCGCTCAGCTGCCGCTTGAGCTTGTCCTTGCCCACCACTAGCTGAAATCCCCGTAGATTATTGTCGGCGAGCGGCGCGCCGCGCAGCTCGGCCTCGCTGACTTGTCTTCTCAGTTTCGACGCGGGCGAAGCTTCTGGTGCGCCGAGCCGCGTGGGTTTATCGACTAGACTGTTTTGTCTTGAAGTTTTGGTGGCACCCTGCCGAGGTCCGCCTTTGATTAGCTCGGGCCGGCTGCTACCGGATGAGCTGCTGGTGTTGGTGCCGTAAGCGTCAGCGGCAGTTCCCGGGTTGTCCCTCCTCAACGTTTCTATGACGTTGTAGAAGTGTTCCAGTTCGTTGGTGCTGTTGTTTCTAGACCTGCTAACGTTGTTTGTGCTATGTCTATGTGGGCGAATTTGAGCCCGAGGTAGATGACCGTAGCTGCTCTGTCGCGATATCACCGCGCCCGTCTGGCGTCGCGGCATGCTGCAACTCTTGGGTACGAAGGCGTCCTGCGTCATAACTACGTTCTCATAGACATGTGTGTTATTGTCGAAATCTTCCTGAGCTATTAAATTCTGTTTACTTTCTGTGGTATCCCTTTTTTGTCCAACCGAATTGCTCTTCTTGTGCCCGCTTCGAATCTTTATATCCGGTATCTTCTTACCTAATTTGCAATCACTTGCACTTCGCGGCAGAAGGTTTGCGTATCCGTGATCGACATTTTCTGGATTTGGCGACGTTTCAGTTTTAAGAGCGTTAGACGGCAAGTTTTCGGGAATGTTTTTGGATGCGTTGGAATGTTTTGCAAGTTTAGCGGATGGATTCAATTTTGTAGAATCCAAAGCGCAAGTTTGTTGGGCCAGGACGTCGTGACGTTTCCTATCTAAATCAGGTTTAGACGATTTATCGAGCACAACTTTTGTTTTGTCGCTTTTGCAAATTTTGACACTGAATCGGAATGGTGGCTTGAAAACGACCTGTAGCCTCGCTTTTTCTCCGGACAAGAGATTAGTTGCGCTCTTTGACGGTCTCGTCTTTCGAGTGGTTTTTGTAACCGGTCTATGGGCCGTCCGCTCGGTGAGCCCCAAAGGAATGGATTTCGATTTTGGGATAGCGGGAGGCTGCGGTGAACTTAAAAGCCACTTCTGGACTTTCGTTAATGCTTCGGTATCTTTAGTGGGGGACGAGGGATGTTTTTGCATGGAACTATAGTCAATAGTTTCCTTCTTAACCTTCACTTTCCGCTTTTTCATTTTATTCTTGTGCTTCGATAAAACTACATGTTTTGGAGACTTTCCTTCAGCGTTTGTTACTATTAATGTGTTTTCTTTCGTTAGTTTATGAGCTTCGTCTATTTTTGGTTGATTGCTTGGTTTCTGTAAAGAAAATAATTTTATATGACGACTGCTTTTGAGAGGTGAATATTGGGATTATTTAGGTACACAAATTAAGGTATATCATTACATACCCTTTTCTTGATAGCATGCGCAGGAGACATTTTATCCCCTTGTTTCTGATGATCTTTCTTGCTGCGATATGCCCTAGTACGGAGGGCGACCTTTTTCTTTAGAGGAACTTTAGACCTATAATAAATAAAATTCACAAATCATATAAATGACCTTAGTTATCGCGAAAGTAGATAGTTTGAAAGATTAACGTAACCTTTTTAGGCTTTAAAAAGTAATAGATGTGGACATTAAGTAAGTAAGTCAAAGTTACCTGACAGTGATAATAATAGTCAAAGTTACCTGATAGCCGTGTGAACTATCAGTCCCTGGTCGGTGGCGTCGGGCAGGCGGACGGTTTCGGTGGTGGACGAGTGGATGATGGTGACGGACTTGAGTTTCTTGCCGTGGCGGCCGAAGAATCGCGTGCTAATGACCTGCAAACATTTGAGACTTCGAATAGGTATTCCGAGCCTTGCTATTGGGATCCGATTCGATTCGTGTGTTCATGATTACCCCTAGCCTAAAATTATGTAGGTGATGTATGTGGTTCTACCTATTTAGCAGTAGAGTATGTAGTGGTACTGTACGAGTCAAAGCAATCTTTTTAATTTTTCCGCTTGATGGAATTTTTAAAGGATCAATATAAAATATGTAGAGTTTGAAATAAGAAAAAGATGTAGGTTACATACATCATAATAGCAGATTTCGCAACGATCAATTTTTCTCTTATCCATTATGATTTATCATAGATACATTACATTATTTCATACACTGTATTATGTTGAATCATATAAGAATAACATTGATTCATGTTCCAAATTCAAATGTTACTATCCGTGGAGAAATCTGTCATTGTGATACGAATATATTTTCTTGGTTTAATTAATTGTAAGTAGCATTTTATACACGACATTATAATACGAAAATGTGACCACGCTTCTAGCTTTCACAACAAATTGTTTCTATACCTTATACCTCGGAACTACTCAATAACTTCCATTTTAATTGCCGCGTCTAAAGTGTTGCAAGATCGCTGAAGAGGAAACAAAGACTGTTATAATTAAGCGACAACAAAAATTTACGCTTCATCCACTTTGAGTTATAACTAATTAATCCAGTTATAACGAACTATAGTAACAGATTAAAGAAAACCACTAAAATTTATTCTGCCAAATAAATGCGCATGTTCGCATTCATGTACTACCCTCATTTGTCACTAATCCATTTGAATTTGAATAGGAATCCATTAATATCGGCATCCTGTGGCATATCCTTTTACTTATAACAATTGACACTTGCCACAAATTCTCTCCATCCGCCCAGGGTTGACTGGCAGAAAATGTTATAAGGCATTAATACCGCTTAATGTTATTTTTTGTTTTATAAAGGTGAGCAATACAGTTGTAGTAAATAAATAAACAGCGGTATACTGACCAGCAGCGCGATGACTGCGAGCAGGATGAGCAGCACGGCGTACCAGTGGCGCAGCATCCAGCGCCGGAAGCCGGCCAGGCTCTCGTCCGACAGCAGCAGCTTGCGCAGCGTCGCCAGCGGGCCCGACGGGTCCACCTCCCGGCAGCGCTGGAACACGTCGCAGTACCTGCGGGGACCACGGGATTACTGTTAGCTCGCAAATACATGCTCGTAAGAACATAATAGCGCACGCTGCGTGCTGGGAGTTTTTTATTTCACCGGATTTTGTCTCCCGGCCTACTGTAACCCGAGGGGCACACAAAGTAAGTAATTAAGATGACTAAATGACCTTCATTAAGTGTATGTATGTACCTTATAATGAATAAAACAATTTGAATTTGAATTTGATATGTATTTTCTGATTGACTGATTTCCATTGATCACAAATAAATATCGGTCTCTTCAGTGCTTGGACGTGGAGATAACAAGAGCTAAGCGCGTGCGACATACGTACCCGTTATAGTCGTTGCAGGGCGTGCCGGGCTTGGCGTACATGTCGGGCACGTCGTAGGGCGGCGCGTTCCAGTGGAAGGACGAGAGGCAGGCCCCCCCCGCGCGCCGGCAGCACAGCTCGCAGGCCGCGCGCGGGTCGTCGCTGCGCGCCGCGCACTGGCACGACTCCAGCCCGTACGCCAGGCAGATGGAGCCCGTGCACTCCTGCGCACCCGCCCCGAACCCGCACAGTGCATTAGCGTCGACTATGCAAAGACTCGTCCATAGACGTGTATGAATGAGAGTTTAAAAGAAACGGGTTTGTTAAGTTAAACTTATGATGCCGCTATAAATGGCGGCGTTGAAAATTTTCTGTCATTTTGTCATCAGTTAAATACGTTTGGTGCAGTTAGCGCCGCCACAAAATATGTACATAGAATATTGGTATCCAATTAGTTTTTCTTGCGAGTTCAAACTCTCGTACACCGAGCAGAAACTCGTATTAATTCATACAAATGTTATATATTCAAAAGTTGCTCAGTCTGTTTTAAAGTAAAGTAAAAGTAAAGTAAAGTCAGTCAGTAAGTTTTAAATAACTGAATGGGTTTCGTTTCAAATTACGTAGAACTTTGACTGATCGATTTCGGACGTACCTCTTCATACATTTTAATGCGCTAATAGGGGTAAGCGGGAGTCGGTGAACTAAAGCTAGAATAGACGTGTTTGGTGCACGCACCCCCATGAAGCAGACGAGTTCCTTGTCGCAACGCGTGCGGTTGGGCTTGTGGCGGCTGGCGGGGCAGGCGGCGCGCTTGCCGTCGCAGTGCGCGGCGTCGCGGCAGCCGTTGTCCGAGCGGCACTTGTCGCCGAACTTGAGCGTGCACGACGCCGTGCAGCACGGGCCCTGGAACACGCGTTCGCCTCGACGTCATATCGAAATACGCAAAACACTAATTGTTCATAGAAATGTGGGTGGATAATTGACATCGATCGTACCGGATTTACGATTCAGAGGTTGAATAAAATGGCTAACAATTTGTAACCGTTAGACCATTGTCGTCGTCCCGATTGAGTAGTAATCTAAAATGCAGCGTGGAATGGACGAATGGAACACGCCGAACTGTTCGGTCGTGTAGCGCTAGAACAATACGAATGTGTCACCTGACTAGGGCTGCAGACGCTGTGCTCGGTGAGCGTGCAGGGCTTGTAGTGCGGCCGCGCGGCCTGCGGGCGGCAGCACACGTCCGTGCACTCGGACGCCCAGCCGCAGTCGCACTCCTCGCCCTCCTCCACCACGCCGTTGCCGCAGATCGCTGGCTGTGGCTCTGCGAATGAGTCATTACTCATATATTACTAATTTTTTTTTCGACCTTTCTCACATAATGAGAGGGATTTAGGCTATAGTCCCCCACGCTGGCCAAGTGCGGATCATCACGATGTTTTCCTTCAGCGTTATAACAAGTGAATTTTTGTTATAAAACGCACGTAACAAGTCAGAGGCGTTAAGATCAAACCCACACCAGAGCACTGGGCTGTCGCTGCTTTTATTACTCATATACCATTCATTGCCATTTAAGTGGCCTTCTTTTTTCTATTCTATGTATTGTTTTGTGTACACCTAGCTGTAAGTTTTCCAAAGAAATAAAAATAAAATAAATAAATAAATTGCAGTTTTTTTGTACTAATATCTGAGGGTGCGTCCAGTTGCACGTTACCCGTAAAGCAGCCCTTGGGCGAGCGCGCCTTGTTGTTGAGCACGGGGTCGATCGCCCGCAGCGAGCACGGCGAGAACTTGTTGTTGTTCTTCCGGTCGCCGCTCGTCGCGCGCGCGAACATTATGTAATTGCCGTCCTCGCCGAACGGCGTGCACACCTCCGGGTCGTGCTGGAATAATGTAATAATAATAATAATAATGCTGTCCAGTACTGGCATCATATACAAACACCTCCATCACTATCTACAACTTTGCCCAAAACTAAATTAAGCATAAGTAAACATTTTTTTAGTTTAATTGCCATTTCTGTGCATATCCATGTGAAACTACTTTCACATAAATTTGAAACTCATTCAACCAGATATTGTTTATATACCTGTTAAAAATGGGTTAATTTCAAACATTTTTAGCAATCTATTTATTATCGTAGACCTATTCCGGACCATTACCTGCAACGATTTTCGATATAAATTATTGTATTAAGAGAAGCCACAGCTAAAATGCAAACCGCCTTTCAATATACATACATATATACAGAAAATACGTCATGACTGACTTCTTGACGTATATTTCAAGACACAGCAGTGCAGGTAGCAATCAAAGCGCACGTAGTTTGTATCAAATATGCAATGAATTCGTGGCGTGCAGCTCGCTCCGCCAAGACGACACCTCGGGGGAGGAATTGCCAACAAATTCTCGAGACAAATTCTCTGACAACTCCCGGAGTTCGGTTAATGCTGAGTACTCACAGGAGATCCGAAGTTGTGTCCGATCTCGTGTGCGAGCGTGACGTGCGAGACCGCCGGCGGCACGTGCTTGCCGTAGTTCAGCAGAGTGACGATCCCTGTGTTCAGAGACTTCATGCTGCCGCGATAGTGCTGTTATTTTAAATAGAGTTGCTTTAACTAAATACGTTATGAAAATAATTGTACAGGTAATATAAGTTAATATAACGACTGTACATTTAATATAAGTTGTAGTATAGATCACAAAGAAATTGTAAATTTAGTGTAAGTTATCACTACATAGTATAAAACAAAGTCGCTTCCCGCTGTCCCTATGCCCCTATGTATGCTTAGATCTTGGAAACTACGCAACGGATTTTGATGCGCCTTTTTTAATGGATAGAGTGATTCGAGAGGAATGTTTATATGTATAATAAAATATGCGCGGGACGAAGTCGTGGGCAAAAGCTAGTACATAATAATAATTATTAAATCGTCACAACGAGATAAGTTCGTACTCTAACTTAAAGTGGCTTGCATTTCCGTTTGCCTCGTTAGAAAGTAGGTACTATGCAATAAAAACAGACGAATATTTCGACGATAATTTCCATTATCGGTCCCTGTCTACTCACCCCGTTCTTTTCGCACACGCCTCCAGCATTTTTAAGATCTCCCGTCCACGCCAATCCCAAGGTGCCCATTTCAAAATCTCTATAAGTAAACATGTAAGCCAGACAGAAAGCATCGTAGTCCTCCTCTGGAAATAAAAAAAGCGAATTACACATATATTAGGGGTATATATATATATAATTACATCCCACATAATTGACGTTGACGTATACGTCTTGTATTCACAATTTGTTTTGACTCTTAATTTGCTTAGAAAGTTTTATAGGTCAATATAGCACTTGAAATCGAAAGGAATTACCAGAAAAAAGTTCCAAGTATTTCTCAACTCCGTAATTGTTTGGAAATCGATAAGCGGGGTCTTTCAAAGCGTCCAAAGTGTGCACTTTTATTCTTTTGATCATAAACGTTATGTTATCCGGTTTTCCATCTTGATTGAAATCTGAAAATTAATTTACAAAATATATATTTAACACTTGAATCATATAAATATTGTTTCTGTAAGTCCATTATAAATAAGCCTATTGCGTATTACTATATAACCGTTCGTGATGCGAGAGACTGCGTTATCCAATACTAACCTGTTACTTTATATATTGCGTTAACTTTCTGTACGTGACGCGTCATCACCTCTATACACGCTTCCTCTGACCCGTATCTTTGGAAGAACATGTGATCAGCCTGCAAGTAGACTAGACAAGTTGTTTTCCTCGGATCTACTGTCGCTCTTTTGTTGACATGTCTTCCGTCATCAGTGCCATTTGCGGATAGCACCGTGTACCCTACCGGTTCTTTCTTAACGATATCTTTACTAACTGTCACTACACCGGCTTTAGTTTTTATCACTTCGACGTGAGTCTTTGGTTTCGGTCTCGAATCTTCCGAATCGAGTCGCACTTTTGTAATGAGGTTACTTTTATCGATTTTGGTTTTCGGTTTTCTCGTACTGAGCTTATCGAAGGGGTCGCTGTTACTGGTGTAAGGGACGTCTAAGTCTAGGGGTAAATCGGGATTTTTCTTTGGCTCGTCGTCTTGCATTTCGTCCTCGGGCAGCCATCGCTTTTTTCGTCTGTTTATTTCGCCGCTCAAGTCCTCCGTGTGATTGTTGAAGGGTCTTCGTTTTACGTTTTTCTCTTCCGTATAATTAAGGAGTTCCCCTCTCTGGCCGAGAGTGCCTTTGATGTAAAGTAAATGCGACGCGCAGGGCGGTGCATCGCTGCCCTCGTTCGGATGTTCGACGTCCGATCTCCTGTAGATAACGCTGTGCATGGACGGGTGGCCCACGTCGTACCGGGACAAAGGCTCCACGTAGTACTCTTCTGTCGATGTCCATATTGTTCCATCGAACAGACCGTCCGCTGTAATAACGCCGTACACATGCGACGAATCGTCATCTGAAAACAATGGCATACATATTTTAATACCAGCATGCAAACTTGTAATTAAATTAGTTAATAATTTGTCATTTGCAATTTAATCATTAAGAATATTAAATGTTTTTCTGTTATTGACAATTTTAAAGTAAAATGCACCTTATAAATACTTCTAGCTCAATGACTTAATATAAAATATGTATCTACGTAAGCAATGCGCGCAATATGTTGGTAAATGATTTCATGTTAATTAATGAATACACTATATAATGAAGTTTGCGAGTAATCAAGCGGCAGTGATGACTGCCCTGAAATAAGCTTTTGAAATATAAGTAAGTAAGGGACGCTCCAATAAATGGCCGACAATATTTTATGCAAACTAATTCGAGGTGCAAAGAGCTCTGGGCCCCGAATGAATTAAAATCACAACTTGCAGTCGCACCGGGAGGGGTAGAAACCGCTCATAAATAACTCTAATTACAACCCCACTCTCCCCAACGCTACTTACTATCCCTTATTCATTTTATTGATAAAAAACATTGACTAAGTGTCTGAGAGTTTTATAGAGAATTAAGTTTTTTTTCTGGATCAATTTCCATCTACCGAGCCTTTGAGATGAGTATAAAAGACTTTAGGAAAGTAGGCGTTTGAATAAAAATTTAAACAAATGAGCTCCAGTAAAGGGAATGTTTAATTTAACAAGGCATCCCCTTTCCCGATGAGTGTAACTCGTTTGGCAAGAAAGAGCTTTGTGTGAATTTTACGAAGAATGAGTGTGAAAAAAATTTCACATATATGATTAAATGTTAATGAGTATTCTTATCGGTATATTCAGACGAGGTATATTAGAGGGAGGTTTTAAATAATATTTTATGAAACATTGTAAAGTGAGCATCTTTATACTGGGGGTTTTCGATAGATATTAAAATGTCAGGTTTATGTCAATTTCCATTCTGTGAAATTGGCTCGCTCAAAAATATAATTAGAAAAGAAAATACGCCATCTTTTTATATCGTTTGATAAAGTTTAAAATGTTAGCCCAAAGTTAGATTCAGAGCAGTTCGTTAATCGTATTAATTAATAAAGTTGCCTAGACTATGACCTTTAATTTTTTTTGAGAGGAGATCCATGCCCTACAGCCTAAAGGGTAACATTAAAAGGGTTGAAAGAAAAATTTATAATTTATCACTTCTTTTTCTCCTTCAATGGGATCGAATGTATTCTTGCTACAATTGCTTCTAAAGTTATTTTCATTGTTTGCAACGGAGTTAAATTGATTTCCAATTTAAAGAAAAGTACGTAGGGAGAATATTTTCAGAGCAATATAATGCGAGCGACGTGTTGTTTCTATTAATTTGAAAAGATTCAAACTCCGAAGAAGCACACTCCATTAAACTTGTGAACTAATTTCATCAAAATTCACTTTGTCTCCGCCACACCAGATGGCTCGCACCTCGTAATTCCGTTTTATTAAGTTAGTCACAGAATATAGAAGTTTCTTCAGCTCGTGTTAAATTTATTGTTTCAACGCCTTGGAAATAAGGGTTAACATACGCACAAGTTCACACTGCCACGATTAGTGAAATCTGCAGCTTTGTGTTATTTGAACACGCGCATATTTAAGGCATTATTTTATAAACGAACAGGCTCACCACCTATTCCATTGTGGGACTTAAACGTAACTGGTGAAATGTGG
>DWDX01000061.1:0-43711 GCA_018245675.1 Agara michaeli | reverse complement strand
AATAACCGTAGGTATATAGGACGGTCACAACAATACACTGAGAAATCTGCTAGGTAGTTACCTACTTCAAATATGCCCTTGTAGCTTGGGACCAGAATACAGCTACGCTACAGCCAGCAATCCCGGTAAGAACGACGATGTGTGTGGTCACCCACCGTTGTGAACAGAAGGAATGGGATGAAGTTCGATGAGGAGCTAGATAAGAGCGCCGCCCTGGAGCAAGAGGACACCGGTGCGTTCCGTAAGGAAATCCCGGATTACTCCAACAGTGCAGAGAAAGGTCACCAAGGGGGTTTCAATGCGGTAAGAATATGTACCACATTACCCGGTGTCTCGCTCAGTTCACCGCGGTGCCTTTTGAAGGTTTCACCCCCGTAAGCAAAAAAATGGTATCTAGTTGAAATTTTGATCTCATTGCAGTCATAATGTTATCTAAGTACGATAGATATTTTGTTATTATGTAATTTGTAGAATAAATTTCAGTGCAATTGACCCGTTTCCCTAAATTAATAATAAGTCTTTGACACATTATACAATACTTACAGTACAATACCAATTGTATGTATTATTCTTACAAATTATTTATCGCGCCTTATATGCGAGGAGCAACTAAGTACCTACTTATCTGAAATATTTTTTATTCCTTTGGACTTAAAACATGCCAAATTTACAGGTGTAGATAACAACAGTAGTTGAATACATGCACACATTTCTATGAAATTCTATTAAGGCACAAGTCGTGTAACATGTTGCGAATCTTGTTTTAGAACGTTGTTTGACACTTGTATGGCCGCACCGTCTTGTGTTATGCTGTGCCAATCTCAAACAAGATGTAGATGTAAGATGTCGGAATAAGTAAGAACACGTTACATGAGGTACAAATATTAATAAACGGTTAACACGAAAGGATAGTTCCTACAGGAATTTATGGATACGTTAATTTTTTTATTGACAGATGTCCTCTATTGTTAAAGGTCAGAACAGTTACCAATCAATGAGAACTTAATCAGGAGGGGAAAATGAGATCTTTTTATTGATTGGACTCGTGGTCAAGTGGTTAAAGACCATGACTGCAAAACCGGAGGTCGTGGGTTCGATTTCCACCCAGGACAAACATTTGTATGATGAGTACATTTGTTTGTTCTGTGTCTGGGCGCATTAAAGATATCTACATAAGTATTATATTGTATGTTTATCAGCTGTCCGGTCTTCAGTTATCGTTAAAGACTGGCAAACAGGCAAACGAGCCACCTGATGGTGAGTAGTCACCGTGACCTACGAAAATTAAATTTGAAAATCTAGATGCGACACCAACGCGTTGCCAGCCCTGAAGCCATGTCATAAGCGCCTGGGAAATACGTCAGGGGTAAGCTGTCTCCCACGGCGAACTTCTCTCTACGCCGAGTGGAGCGATGTAAGAATGGTGACTTTGAAGAATACTCACCGTTGCGTAGACAGTAGTACACACAGAGAAATGTAATATCATTATTTATTGATTATTTACTGTTCGATTTTTTTTATCTTTGTGTGGAGTCAAGACAACTAAGCTGATGTTTTGGGCCACCAGGTCGAAGGTGTGAGCATGCATCTAATAAAGGAAAAGCAGTTGCCGCAGTGTGACGTACCTCTTGGCCTTATTAGGTAAAAATCTCGGAAGTGTAGGTACTTAATTCCGTATATCATGGTACAAAGACTATTAATTATAGTGAGTGCATCTGCTTCGAGCTCTGGCGCCAATACAAATGTTTCTATTTCTGCGACAATGACGAGGAGACATGTTGAGATGCTATTGCATATGAACATGCCCAAAAACGTAGGTATTTGCTGCAAGTTGCAGTTTTTTGCAACCATTTGTGCTGATAAATATATCGGCAGATATATGGGCTCTATATCTCAGATACGTAACTACAACATACATGACCGACCTACATATTATCTATATCAACTTATCCAGAATGCACATAACGGTACAAATGTGCCGTCAAAGGTAGGTGTACCCAAGTACTTCTAAATCGCTTCAGTGCTCTGATCGTACCACACAATAAGCAGAAACCTCAAGCACTAATTTTCATAGTAGTAGGTTATTTTAAACTTCAAATTTAAACTTGATTGCAGAAGCATCGGTAATGCACCTTTTTCTATGAGTGCATAGTAAAGTTTTGCTTACTGCGTTTAAAAAATGTAAAACCCTTGAAATGGAAAGCTTTAAAAAGCATTTAAATTGTATCAAAGGAAAATATCAATCTTCACTGGATACAGACGTGAATGGGATATATTGATAACTTTAAAATCCATAAAGTCAAGACGCATTCTATGTATTGTATGTACAACATAAAAAATCACTATTCACAGTTAAGAATATAAAGAAGGGACGAGGCATGAAAAATACACGTCGATCTATAAAGCGTCCATTGGGACAAAAATCAGTAGTACAGTGTACCTACTTATGACAGCATTTGATTACCATCTTTGTCCTTTTCTTTCGCACGTAATTAATGTAATTTAATGTCTGTAATTATGTGATGTGTGGTACAAGGAAGCGACCGGTGCATGCGTTAAAAACAGCTGAACAATGTGCCATCTTCCTTTATAGTTTTACCCTTCCTATAGTGCTTATATTAGTGAAATCACTGGGTGAAACTAGGGCAACAGTTGAACACGACCAATTAGTTAATTATCGCGTCTCTTATTTTCTGGTCTGTTTCTCTATCTCCATAACAAGCAAGGACAGTACATCATTCACTAAATAGTACTTTTAACACATTTACGTTCTTACATTCACACATTCACGCTGATTCGATACAACGGTTAACTTATTATTCTTGAATACTCTTCTGTTCTACACATTCGTCGCCGAATTACATAAATGGTAAACCATGTACGAGTATAATAGGTCAGAGTTGCGTAGTGAGGACTTAATGAAATTATAGGTAAGTATTTAATAAAAAAAGGTTTCGAATGCAAATATTTATTAAAGTAACCTATGACCGTTTATGTTATTAACTAGATTCAAATACACAACTTAAAATTAGTATCAAGTACGGACAAATCACATTTTTTTTAACATCAATTTATTATGTAAGGTAATTGTGACCCAAAAATTTTATAAACGCTACGAGTTACCTACCTATTATGGTCGGTTGTAATAATCAACGGGCATTACAAATTTTAAAAAGAATTCATTTTATAATCTATCTGCATAACGAACAAAGTTGTGCAAATTCTCTTGTATGTTATGTTTGGAAACATACACGGGAATGTATGGATTTTTTCTTATCTGAATAATTGTGTGTAATACATAGACAGCAACAATCGTTTAAATTCAATGACATCAATTATCTTACAAATTAAGAAAACTCGGCTAATTACAGGAAAAATAACAAGTAGGGTCTTAAATTGAGCTGAATTGAAGAAGACGCCCATGCCATTTTAGCACAGAACACTCTTGCTAAATAAGGTCGAGTCTGATAGATGGGCTTGTTTAGTTTATAGGTATAGTTGAGCACCGAGCACGCGCGTATTTTACTTATATGTACTTATGGACACATACATTTCTTGTCAGGTGGTACTCATATAAAACAGCGACACCCGCATACAAACGAACAGCCAGATAGCCATAATTGGAACTGAGACATTTTTATTCATAAGTGCCTACATATAAAAATGTTTTTTGTAAAAAAAAATAACATTTGTTTCAGCTGATGCTTTTATGAGCGAGAAACAAATCGCTAGCGGCACTACTCTATCACAATGTACCACTGTCGTACGGTGACTCATATTCGAAATGTTAAAACTTCAAATTTTACATACCAGTGAAATTTTAAACTGTAGCAATTTACTTTTAAACTATAATGCCTTTCGCTATCCTCTTTGTTAATAAATACAACTACACATATAAAGCACTTGTTGTCATGGCACGGTGCTCGTGAATTCCTCTTTAATATATAACTAGCAAAATAAAAAAAATTGACAGGAGCTTACTTGTACTGTGTAATGGAAAATTACAACAAAAATTCTTATATTTATTGTGCGTGAACATTAAGTTTACATGACTAGTCAAATGGGATGTTTTAAACTATAAAAATACATAAGTAAGTAATACTTTTAGCCAGTAAAGACTAGGAACTGCTAAAAATACATACAAAATACATGTATAAAAATAGTTACAGAATAATTAGACAAAATACTGACTATATTAGTGCGGGTACACGTACTTGAAATGTACGACACTTTCAAAATAATATAAGAATAAAAGACTCCAGTAGATAATATTTTTTGAAAAAGTGATTTGTTATTTATATTTTAATTTAATGACCAAAGTTGATTAAATGTTAAAAAAGCCATACTTCTTTTTGCGTAACTTGTCAATAAACTACCCTCAATGCGTTGGATCTGTTTAATAAGTTGGTATCAATAAAAGTATCTTTGATTAGGTATCATTACTCACCATTACTCACTCCATCATTAGAAAGTTACATATAACACTGATCATAATAAAAACGGTATAAAAAAGCAAGTCACTTTTATGACCATAGTTAATTTGGGATTATTACAAATTATCCATCAGGTAGGTACTCGCACTTATATACAAAAGCTTATTCATAAAAATTGGACTAAGTTAAGAACACTTTAAATTTATTTAATTTAATTTTGAACATTGTTGTTTCAATATCTACTAAATGACTACGATTTTCTCTTATTACGGTATTGATTTATATATAAAATACACTTACTGAAAAAATATGCCATAATATTGTAATAGTCAACGGAATATGAATTCATAACAATTAAATTGGTGAAATGGACCGACGCTACTGAATATTCACTAGGTAACATTTGACAAGCTAGTTAAAGTGAAAATGTAATAGCTAAAGCTCAGCGAGTTGAAAAAAAAATATTTATCGATTGACAGAGGTTTCTTATTAAATGGGAGGACTTTCATTGGTTTTCCTAATATATATTTAAGTACAACTACCAAAGTTTTATTGATAATAAATTAAAGCAACAAATGTACATTCATGCCAATAAAAGCTGACTTCATATTCATACTAGAGACATAACAAGCGGCTTTAACAGTAACAATGCTTAGGTAAGTGACAAAACGGGTATTTACAATGACGAAAAATGTAGGATTGTAACACAGGAGAAGGAAAATATCATTCGTTAAAGTTATATAAGTAATGATTTTGCAGATTTTTGTTTAAAATACTCAATAATATTAGCTTTCATTGGAGTGACACAATAACTAAAATTGTGTTCGTTATGGCTGTCTTATCATGTGTAGTTATTTCAGAACAACTTAAATTTTTTTAGTTCACTTATACATTTTTACACGTGTATACCTATCCTATTATTCTCAAATACTATATTAAAAAGAAAAATTATTGATTTATTTGTATTTGTCTTTGCGATTCCCACTTTTAAATATATGGCAATTTCCACTTATGATCACTAAGAAACATACACACAATACTTGGTAGGATATAATCATGCTACATTATTATAGATAGTGTCTTAAATACAGCTCACATGCCTGTTCATTTCTTGGCTGTCACACTTACACTAACTTTGTAACTTTTGAGGATGGATGGGCATCCGATTTATAGGTCTCATAACTCTCAAGTAATTGAATATAATAATAATAAATAGTATATTATGTTCTATATGTTCAACACGTCATGCTGCTTATATTTTTTGGTACTTCTTAGATGTACATACATTGCTAGATTTCAGATCCAAACTCTAACATACCTTCATAATATAAATACAAGAATTGCCAGCATTTAATAAATTCATATATATTTAACACCTTACTATTTAATTGCTATTTTTATATTCTTTGGTAACAAATATAGAACCAGTGATTTGTCTATGGAAAGATGTTACTCGAAACATCTGTTTGAATAATAAAAAAAAGTAAATTAACCTATACATTTGTGCGCTTATTCATATACTTAACAGCGAAAATTTCAAGATAATACCAATGTTGCATCACAAGTTATACTGTCACTGGAATCTTAATTTCTTTGTTGACAATGTAAAATTTGTGTTTTTTACCTAGTATACCCCAAATAACAGCTACATTTTCAATAACAACATTAAAAGGTATGGTAGCTAATGCCCCACTAATAAATAAAATGAATTTTAAAGGACCAAATCTATGCATAGAGAAAGACTTAATAACACCAAATATATACATGTAAATATTAACAGCACCTGTGAATCCACATATTAAATCGAAAATATGAGGACATGGTATTGGGCAAAATGCTGCTAGAATAATATTGCTGGTAGAAAGGGGCAACGTAACCCAAGAATAACATGATATTGCTAGAAACACATTTATCATAAATGGAATCTTCTTGCTATGTACTACTAAAAGTATACCTTGAATCCACCTCTTCCTTTGCTGGATGAAGTCCCATAAACTGAATGGGGATTTTTCCCACATTTCTCCTTCAACAAAGTTGAATGAATATCCTTCATTGTATGCTTTCATTGCAAAATAACAATCTTCAGCTACAGATCCATCAAGACCATTATCAAATGAAACTTTCTTCTCCGCACTCACCTATAAATAAATTAATGTATTTTAATACCTTCCATATTATCACCCACCTTTTTTTAAATAGGCTTTAAAAATACTACCATGTCATGATCAGCCAATGCATTTTATATGCAATGGCAGAAATATTCCTAAATATTAATGGTTGCTGAATATTTTCTATCTAAAGTCCAAAATTATAATAAAAATGTGCTATATTATGATATGGTTCTGTTTAATTATACATAACATTAAAAACATTGTAACGGTAAGGAAAATTTACTGTTGGATCAATGTCTTATCAAAAATGATCGCTTAACTTAATATTCGCCATTTTCATTTATTGAAGAGTATAATTTAAAATTAGTCCCACATTTCATGCAACCAATAATATCATATAAAATTCTACATGAACTAGAAGTAAAGCCAATAGAACTCACTTGAGCTACAACATAAGATCCTTTCCAACCAAAAAGAGGCCTATGAAACATATAAAATTGGAATCTCAATTTTCCCATGTCATCAGCTACACGGAAACTATCAGCCAATGTAGTTAACCAATTGACAATTTCCTCATTGGCATAAGTTATTAAGCCTTGACCAAATTGATGCTGACCATCCAATACAAAATTTAATATACCGCACACCGAATTTTCAGTCAATAATGTCTCTTCATCCAAGTGGACAATCCAATCATTCTCTGCTAAGATATTAACATTATCTTCTAAGCAATACTGCAGGGCTCTCGACTTGAAAAGGGCACCAGTTTTAGTTTTATACTCCTGTGGAACTACCACTTCTCTTACTCGTCTATGTTTTGGAAGATTTATAGCTTTGTCTGTTACAACTTCAATCATGAAGTTCTCCATACCCACATCTATGCACAGGTTCATGTTTCTTGTTACATTATTCTTCACTAATTTTGGGAAACCGCCTCTTGTGACAACCCTGATGCATATAAAGGGTGCTAACAGTGGAGACCCTTTCAATTTAATTTTACCAGGAAAGGCATTAAATAATGTTAATCCAGCAAAATTACACAGGACCTGAGGTAGTGTTAGTAGTATTAAAAGTCTGAGGGTGTATAAAATTATGGTTCCGTAAACTCCATACGTTTCCCATGGATCTGGAAACTGTCTCTCTTTGTCATCTAAATTAATGGCTCCAGCGAAGACTAAGAAGAAAAATATGAAGCATATAAAAAAAATGCAATGCAGTAAGTGTTGCACTCTTCCTCTTAGCATCTGAAACAAATTTAGAAAAGTATGTATTTCCTTTAGTCTTTGTTTTCTGAATAAACTGACCCTCATCAATTTAAGAAAATACTTTTAATAATCAAATAAAACAACATAGCCACAGCTACATAAAACTCAAATTATGACCATTAAAAATTAATTAAACAAACATTATACATAGGTAGCGGTAGCGTTCATAAATGAGTAGGTAATATAAATATAAACATATTACCTACCCATTTACGAATATGTATCTTATATATTATGAAAATGTATTAACTATGTAAGACTCTGTATAAATTTTATGGTTTTCCTTATACTACATACCAAACCATTTTCCTTTTAATCCGTACTCGTGGACTCGAAAAAAAATGAAATATATTATAGTGTGACAATAAACCGCCAAAATATTTCAAAATTTTGATATAACTCAATTAAAACAGGTTTACACGGCTGAAAAGCTTGGTTTTATTATAATTCTACTGAATTAACGAATGTAGTTAAGACACAGATATGAATTATTGAAACAACTTACCTTAAAAGTGTTATAATCACTATAAAACCACAATCAGCACTTGCTTCAGATTCAAACTATATATGAAACATTTTTACAAAAATGTATCACGATCAAACAAATATCTATACAGAAAATAATTAAATTTTAAAATAATATATTTATAAAGTACACTCCTGTCGATAGTAGACAGTGACAGCGACAAATGGGATTAAATTTTATTAAACTAAAATTCAAATACATGCCATTGGAGGCGACGTAATTAGTGAGAATGACACATACGGGCACAAGCACACTAAAGTCAAGTATCGTATTCTGTATTCACAATTGAGGAAAAGACGACCGCACCTCAATATTTGGGCTAAGTGCAGATAAACTGAGTGAGCTGTTTTTGATATTGAATAACGCTGTCTCTTACAACTCGCTTTACAGTTGTTATATGAAAGGAGACAGATATAATACAATAGTCTGAAATAAACTTATGACTATAACAAATACACAAGATGCAATTTAGTTCAGTTTACTAGTCTAACAAAGAGTCGTTTTATAAAATAATTTAAATACAATTGTTAAAAAAGTGATGTCAATACAATAAATATAAATTTCGATAAATATGAAAAATTATTTTAAATAAATATAAATCACTAGGTAAGGTGAGATTAAAATTTCAAAATCTAATCCACCCATTATTAGGTTAAACTGATATCTATTATCAGCATATTACTTGAAGAGATTATGGGTATACTATAAGATATATGGGTATACTGTAAGATACTGTAAGAGAAGTAGAGTTATTATTTACAACAATTTGTGTTTAGAATTGAAGGATGTCGGTGTCGAGCCACGTTTATTCTAGAAGTGACTATCTCAGTCCTTAGGGACGAAAAGGCATTTTGTGACCGATATCTGATACTACTAACGAATACTAAATGCAACTTAAGGTAACAAGTCTTAACTGGATGATATTACTACAAGTCCCATTCCAATTGCTGTATTAAAGATCGATTGCAGTCATCTATGAGTGACAGTGGTAATTTGTGACTGCTTGCTCGTTTACTGGTACTCTCTTAACATAAAAAAACTTTCCTATGCAACATTTCTACAATAGGAGCCTAGGGATCAACTATTTATCTATCCTCACTATCCCCATATCAATGTTCATATTTTTCATCACAACTGACCAATTCGTTCGGCATGGGTAATGTCCTTGCGTGACGATTGAAATTTTTTACCCGCTCAGCCAAGAAGTTTCACTTTAAAAATAAAAAACCAAAAACATTAAATGTAACTCTCCTTTTAATAGCGCAAGAGTAAACTCTAGTTTTCTTACGGCTGTAAAGCAGACGATCTTTACTTCTTATTGACTAAATATGGGTATGGCATCAACGGTTTTTAGAAAAAAAATGGACAACAAAAATAGTGCTGTAAGGGTTTTTTTTTTAATTTATTGAAGGACTTTGTCGCAGAGCGACCATACCGTCCCGTAAAGAACAATACACACATTACAACAAGAAAACAAAATACAACAAAAATAAAATATTAAAATTAAACTTTAGATAGAGCTAAGTGGACTAAGTCAACCAGCAGTTGATGTTAGGGATGCCAAATGCAAAAAATATATCGATGTATTTAGAGCAAAAATGTTTCGTCAATATTTTTATATACAGATATTATTTCAAGACGGACGATTACAGAAAAAGTTGACAAAATATTTGAATGTGCGAAGTTATTTAATTTTATAACTTAAATATGAAGTGGGCAAAATATTAGGATAATAAGTGAAATACATGAATAATACAAAGCATAATAGGTTCACAGATAAGAGGTAATATATAAGATTGCCATAATATAAAAATATCGATTTTGAATTTTAAAATAAGTATCGAACATAGATAAAAAATATCGCTGATATTTATCTATCGATTATTTTCTTGAAAAATATCGATATTTTAATGTATCGATATTTTTAGCCATTCCCTAAGTACTGTCATGTCATGTCACTACGTGATTCATGTCAAGTGTCAGAATGCTTAGAGCCTGCTGTGATTTTGATCTCCGTGTCGTGTTGAACCTCTTTATGTCCGATGGGTCTGAGACTTCATCTTACAATTCTGTTTACCACATTATCTATTAAGTGATATGTAATATCTCCAAAAATGAGAGAACTGTGGAGTTATAAATCATTTCTAAACATGTAATGATGACAATATGTATGTAATCTACAATATTGTAGCGAAAAGAGAAAGTGTCTCTAACAAATAACGGGTCGATATGAATATGTCTGTTTCGGATTTGTCTGTGGGATGTCGTTTTGCAGATTATTTTGCTATATGCGGATTAGACTTTGATTCGGGACTGGAGCCTGATAGACTTTGTGGTAACTATTTGTGGATGTTTCAAATGTTGGTTGCCATTTATTTAAATGCATTGTTTACTAGATTTTTTGTTTGTGTTTATTTTAGGTGATAATTTACATATTTCGCCTCTTGACCGATCATATAAGGGTAAAGTATTAGCCCACTATCCAGACAATATCCACAGTAATCCATTTGATGAGCATGCAGTTTGTATGGTAAGCATACCTTTGTTTTATTGTCACCATATTGAACAAACATTTTCAGCAGGATTAGAAATGTAACTAATGTGCAGTATTTTTAAAGTATACTAAATTATAACACTACATTAAATATCTATACTTAGGGTAGATTATACTTTTTTTATTTTTTCCAGTTATGTTTGCCAGCCGGTCTCCAGTTTAAAACTCAAAAACATTCCTTAGAGCCAAAATTTCATAGTTTTCTTGTAACTAGAGAAAATGCATCTAGATACTATGGATTTAGTCTTATATTTTATGAGGAAGTTAGAAACAGAAATATCTGCAGTGCAATGCATACTTTACAGGTATATATTTAAATGCTACATTTGTCAAAAGTGTCATTATATCTTTAAGTAATGTGACAGATCTTATATTGTTTAATAAAACTGTGTATATTACAATCCCAACTTTAAGTGTTATATATGATAGAAGATTGTTGGTTTTATCAATTGCTTAATAACCATCGGTTTTTTATTATTGTATCTACAGGCAATGTACATCACAGAGCTGTCTAGTGGCCAGACACCTCCCGGACACCGGAGAGGAAATGTCAAAGAAACTTCTAGATCATTGCCTAGGTCATTCAAGCTAGCACCACACGCAGGCGCAGCTTTAACTTATTATGACATAACCAAAGATAAACTTTATGTAGCGAAAAGTATAGCTCTCATATGTCAATATCCCTATGTAAGGATTGCACAGTTGTTTTTAGAGAATTTGTTCAGGTAATTATTATTTTTTTAAACACAAACATTTACTGTTAATCTTAATCATAATCTTAAAGTGTTTGAAGGATGTGTTCTGATTAATCTTTCAAATGGTAATTAATATAGAAGTGGAATATTTTTCTAACTGTATACTACTGGATGGGTATACATACTGTCATAATGAGGTCTAAGGCTAT
Organism: Agara michaeli; assembly: GCA_018245675.1. Lineage (NCBI taxonomy): Eukaryota > Metazoa > Arthropoda > Insecta > Lepidoptera > Hesperiidae > Agara > Agara michaeli. The sequence goes on along the minus strand of DWDX01000061.1, from coordinate 31,918 downwards.
AGTTTGTAACTTATGCTAATGCACATAACTTTGTAAAGTCAGAGAGGTACATGCATCACCCGTAATCTAAAAAAAAAGGGAACTACAAGTCCTTCATTACTTCTTAACAAAGTGACAAGCCTTACTTTAATTTTTTCTATTTCAAAATAAATGTATTAAAAACTTCAGATTCTGTTGTACATGAAAAAATGTGTTTTACAGGTCATTACCAAGGCAGCCGGGGCCTGGACTAAGTCCAGAGTCATATGTCTACAATTTATTGTATGAAGTGCCAGTTCCACTGCCGGGGCAAGCATTACGCTTGTATGTACCTCCATCTGAACCTCATCTCGATCCAGTACCAGTTGTAAGTACATATTTATATATATTTTATTTGTCTTATGTGCACAGGACATATTGTTATTAGGTATTAATTTAACATGAAAGTATTAGTACCAGATTTATAATAATATTATATATCCTTATTAACAGTAAAATTACAGTGCTTATTTGATCTGCGCAGCAAAATACTTAGGGAAACAATGAACACAAGCTCATACATTATTGATATATGTAGGGCTTAAGTTATCAGTGTAGTCATACAAATCTAAAAGAAATATGCCCTTTATTTTATTTTTGCAGTAACAAGGGATTATATTTATCTATAAACTATAATAAGTATCTATATTGATGCTAGTTAGTTTTACTTAAATTGAAATTGGAAGGAAGCCCATTAATTGTACTAGCACTAATTAAATTTATAATGTAACATCACGCCTGTAATCCCCTAAGGGGTAGGCAGAGGAGTCCAGTATACCCCCACATTTCACCAGTTATGTTTAAGTCCCACAATGGAATAGGTGGTGAGCCTAGTGCCATGCACCGGGCACACATCCAGACTCTGAGTCACTGCCAGAAATTCTAAATTAGAAAATCCAACAGTACCCAACCCGGGATTGAACCCAGGACGTCCCGATCGGTAGTCGCGCTAGCAACCGCCCGACCAACGAGGCAGTCAAATTAAATTTATACTAACAAACAATTTATATGTAAACCCCAGGTGTTGTAACTAAAAATATGTGTGATACTGGGGTACTAAACTGATAGTTTTGTGTTGTTTTTAAATGCCTAACTGAAACATTCATTAATTTTAAGTAAGCATAATTTTAATTCCAATAGTTCTTGTAGGTTAGTTAGTTCTTGAATTGAAAAAAGTTTGTATTCACAAAAAGGAATAATATGGATTGAAATAATCATTTGGTAAAATCTTTAAATGTAACCCATATTTGTGCAAATGAACATCTTTGTCTTTGTCTAATGTGAATGATTAATTGTATCATATTAAGTTTATACTTGCTACTGGGTCTTCTGCATGTTTATCATACATATAAAATAGTAATTCTTTTTTTTCATTCAATTTCAGGTGATAAGAATGCCAAATCCACCAGATGAGTTACCACTCCTTGATTATCCTCTGCGAGTAATGTTTTCTACCTTAGGTGTTGAATGTGTAATACAACTGTTTACCTGTGTCTTACTCGAACATCAAGTATTACTACGTTCCAGTGGTAACAATTGTTTCCTTATGTAACAGGCCCAATACCCATATATGAGCTATATGTAGAATTTTAAAGATATGATTAAATAGATTGCTAATAAATTCTAATATCGTAATAATTTTAATAATTCCCTGTAATTATAAAAAAAAATGACATTTATCACAATAAGATTTTTTCATCCTATAAAAAAACGCATTGCTTGGATATCTGTCTAATTAAATTTTATTAATCTCAAGTATTAAACAATCACAAAGGACGATTTTTTAACAAAACAGTTCTATTTTTACAATCCTAGTAGAGGTTGGTTAGCCTACTGCTTGCTCGTGTGCCTATATTTATTTTAAAAAAACACTACTTGTTTCATCTTCCACCTACAACAGTCACATAGCAGACACAAAACGCCTACTTTATACACTATAAATAAAGAAACAATATAATACCTCATTAATGAAATATTTTCTTGTTACTTTGGACTTTACAACATACCATTTTATTAACGTGTTTGTCGCGATTATTTACAGATTACAATAAATTAATGCTGGTTGCAGAGTGTGTCGTTTCGTTGTTGTTGCCATTTGCTTGGCCCCATGTATATGTGCCAATATTACCAACACCTTTGTATCATTTCTTAGATGCGCCAGTTCCATTTGTAATGGGTAAGTATATATTTAAGTTAGCCAGAGATTATAATAGTGTATTTTATTTATTATAAGTATTCGTTACACACACACCTTTAAAGCGATGGAATGTTTGTATGAAATAAATATCGCTTTGGAAATTTGGTTTTTAAATTTCGGTTATTGAAGTCATAGTATGATGTCAATTAGAATAACGATGTATTGAATATGATAAATATATATTGAATATTTTGAAATTTACGATATGTGAGTTTATTATACATTACATATTAATGACAACCTAGATTAGCAGCTCTACTATGCACTTGTTATCAGTCTACAAGCAGTGCTATGACTTGAAAATTTTACTATACTAGTGAAATTTTATAAAGATATAAAATAGAAAGATGAAATGGTAATACCTACAAGATGTAAGTAATATTTGCATGTGCGTGTTTGTTGTAGGTCTTCATGCGGACAGTGTAGCTATGAGTCTTGGACCCAATGGGCCCAGAAACATAGCCCTCGGCTCTGAAGCTGCATTATGTTTGGTGGACATTGACAAACCTGATATACAACTGCCTGAAGAATTGCCGATACTTCCGCACAGGACACCTTTTATCGAAGAACTTAATCATATTTTGGACAAACATCAAGTATGATTGTATAAAATATATGATTCTTATATTATTTTCTTTTACAAAGCACCAATGCTGCCCCTTCCTATAGTCAATAATGGTTAATTGACATACAGTTTGACTGTTTAAACATATGTTCTATATGAACAAAATATAAGTTTATGAGTTTATGTTCTATTTGTAAAATTAATATGGAGAGTCAACATTATAATAAGTAATGCAATTCATTGATCTCTAATGTTGTTCATTGATTCTTTTTATTTATCTGTAAACTTTAATCCACAGATACAGAGACCGGAAACAGAACCCACTAAACTAGGAGTGCCAATAAACGGGACTTCCTACAGAAACCTGAACGATGGTATGAGCAGCAGTTGCACGTTACCATCAGGTAATAAGTGTGTTATTTTGACTATCTTTGTTTGTATTTTTATTTGTATGTATTGTGTATATTTGTGTAAAGCTTAAATCGTTAATGTGTGTTGCGATAAAAAAAAAACATTCCATGATATTAAAGTTTCATAATATTGTTTATTTTCTGCACCAAATCAAGGTGGCTATCTTCCAATTGGAGGTCATCGAATCACCTTATAAGACATGGACATTCTGCCACTCATGCATATAATATGTTTTTACTAATCGCGCATATGGGAATAACGGCTTCCATTGCACAATTTGAATTGTCAATTTGATTCTTGATTTATAATATAAGTGAACTGTAACAAATTTGATTAAATCAATTGCAATTTTTTCGTAGCATATCGGGGAGGTGAATTTCCTTTTTTTATCTTTCACAAATATATATGGAGTGTTTGAAATCTACGTTAAGTGTCTGCTATTTGTGACGTTTGGCTATTCCGTCCGATTGGGGTGTAGGTGGTCTACGGCGCAAGCATTCCTTCCATGATGTACTCGAATGGGACGAGAGTAGGCCCTTGAATGCTTCGCCACCCGGCTCGCCCGCGTCACCGGCGTCCCCCGCGTCGCCCACGCGAAGAGGAGCGCCCAGGAGAATCGATGCTTTGCAACGTATCGTGGATATCGTCAAACGTACTGGTATTCATTTTACTTCGCTTTCTTTCGCGGAACGCGAGAGAATTGATTCTTACATGTTTCGCCATTGAGTTTCGTATCTCACAAGTCGATTGCGTTTACTTTATTCACTAGAATCGAAAAATGACGAGTGTCGATTTTGCCTTTTTATTAATTATTTACTTATGTTTCCCCCGCGCTACGGAAGGTCCCTAGCGACTGTTTTGGTTGCTAAGAATAACTTCTATTTGGGATACATGTTGTGCGATGAACGGCGATATCGTGTAACATCTATAACTTATAGAATTAAAATATTAATAATACACAATTTATGCCGAATCTATAATACTTTTGCCTGTAATTAAAAATATGTAATCTTCAAATATACTTTGGATAAAAATAAAAATCATTTTGTATAGTATAATGTAACTTTAGTAAAAGAAATTCCCAAAAAGATTTGTTATCTGGACTGTATTGTCGCTGACCAAAAACGTGTATCAACTGATATAACAATAAGTACACATTACAGTGCTAAATGATTACACTAAAAGCAATGTTATGTTACTATTATCTGATGCATTTCAATTGACACTATCCGTTGGCTATTTAGTTACAATATATAAGAATTATCTTATTATTTCATTTTGGAATGTTAACGTATGTTACTATTTTAGGTGTAAATATAGATGACGTAGATGCTGAAACAGTTATGCCAACGACAAAGAAAAAAATACTCAACGATGAAGATCAATATAACGAGGACATTCGATTTAACAACACCATCAGGGAAACGTTTCTCAACAGATTTGTGCATATGTTTCTCATGTATGAGAACTTTGTCATCATGCCGGATCAGGTACATGTTTGTATAGAACTTTTTTGCGTTGATATTATAGAAAATTCATAATACGTTTGTTTTTTATACATATATTGAGTAATAAACAACTAATATTATAAGAGAGTTTAATTTAAGCTATAGTACTTCCAGCCGGAGACATACTTAATTGTTTTATGGAATATCCCTTTACATGAATATCAGTAACAGTATCATTGTAGTATATGAATATGTTTACCGACATCCTGTGTTGCATCGTAGGTATTGTCACCGAACACTCAATACGCTAGTACCTTGGATTTCTGTTAAACAATAAATAATATATAAATCAATAACTTTACACATAACTTTTAAAGATCCATCACTGAATGATTGTAGTTGTTATTATTCAGTGATGTTTGAAGATTTCTGTACCCTTGCTCACGCTTCATTAACGACAATTCTTAAAAATTACTTGAATTTCCTCATATTATTGCATGACAAGTGTCGCGTAGTTGGCCTATTAATGTGTATATATGTATTTCAGGACCGGGACTCTTGGTTGTCATCCCGTGAATCAATGGTAAACTTCGATAAGGCGTCCTTCCTGTCCGATCAGCCACAAAGACATCGGCCATTTCTGTCGCGATTTCTGGAAACGCAAATGTTCGCTACATTAATCGATAATAAAATTATGGGTAACTGGGGAGAGTACGACGCTAATCTGCAAGTGTTCGAACATCGTATAAAAATTGCAAGGTGCGTATTACACTTTTAATGCTTAGCCGTGTTTCTTGTGTGTGAGTTTAATTCAAGTGCCGGAACACATCTGCCGAACGTTCGGCGCCGACACTTCGGCAGATGTGTCGTGACGTTAAGGGCTTTTCGGGGAGCAGTGATTGCACGTTCATATAAGATTCGCTGTGATGAATTAAGAATGAACAAAGCACGAACTTAACAGTCGCTATGGAGTAATATAGTTTTAAAAGCATTATAAGCATTTTTTGGTGAAGGTTGTGTCTGTTCAATTGCAGTGTGTCGGTTGCAAGTGGCCGCTGACAGTAAACAGTAGCATTTACTATAGTATTTACGTATGCTTTTAAAAATATTTTACTGGATCACTAAATGAGCACTTCAATTCGTTAACAGCTTGCCCGCAACTAATGATAAACATTAAACATCGTTCAAACGCTAGACACACGCCAAATATATTATAATTACAATATTAACTCAGGATATCAAATAAAATCTGTTTATTTAACATTTTTTCACATAAATATTTCTGCATTATGTTCGTAATATGTTTTAAATACGGGTTTCTTGTTTTAAATACTGGTTGATCCATTTTGTTATGTTAATAAAGTATCTCAAGCGATTATAAATATAATTTTTGTATTAGAACATGGAGTTTTGATTTGTTAAACAGTTTTGGCTTGTATCAGATCGTAGATCGAATCATTAAAATAGCGCAAGAATGAGAGACGAGGGCGTCGTTAGCGGTAGCGAGGTTGCGAGGTACGGGCTGGTTTTGCAGGCGGCGGCTGGGCGAGGGCGGGCTGGCGGCGCGCGGCTACTGCGTGTGGGCGGGCGCGGGCGCGGGTCTGGGTGCGGGGGCGGGGGCGCGAGCGGCCGAGCTGGAGGTGCGCGCGCCGGCCGAGCGCCTACCGCACCGCGCCGCCTACTACCGCGCCTTCCCCGCGCGCCTGGACGCCGCCGCGCTGGCGCCGCCGCCCGCCGCCGAGCGCAGGTGCGAGCCCGCGCGCGCCCGCCCGCTGCTGACGCATCCCTAGCCTCATCCTCCATTAAAGCTATTTCGATATTGGCATGAAACCTTTTGCACGACACCCGACACTAGTTTCTCTCGTAACATAATGATCTATTTCGATCGACGTTGGATTGCCTATTATTTATATCCGTATTAAACGTTAACATCTTCACATTGTGTTAGGAGAGAAACTAGTATTAAGTTGTATAGAAATACTTTAATAGTAAAATAGATTATTGCGAGATAGGTATTGTTCTCATTGCCGAACAAAAGTATGTATCCGAGCGAAATATTCCAAGTCAGTTTTATTGAGTAATTTCCATGTTAAATCCAACGTAGTTATTTTACAGTACAGTAGTTATTTTACAGTTCAATTATTATAGATACATTATTCACGGGCTTACGTTTAAAATGTAGGTTATAGCGGGTTAATACTTTCGCGCTGTACATATGAAATTAAATTGAAAAATCCGTTAAATATATATCAAAATATTTGGTTGAAAATGAAGTGCAGGCCGAATACATACCTACGTGAATAAAGCATGTTCACGTTAAGTATGTACATATATATTATATAAAATGACAATACACTCATTTATTATACAGGATGTTGATTTCTATATAGTCATATCGTTTTAATGAAACTGGTCTATTACCTAACCCAAGGTTTGATTTGATTTTTAGTAATTTATACTGATCGAGGTCAATGGTGGCAGCATTTAAATATTCATTGGCAGCTTTATTGCGTCTCAAACTAAGTTTTTTCACAATAAGCCTGGTCGTTGTTCTCATAAGAATTTAATAATATTGTCATTAATCAACTAGTTAACGCTCAAGGCAGAATGTTTTAGTTACATTTTCATACGAGCCATGTTATTAAAGCATGTGGATATTTAGCTAGATGTGATGTAAAATTGACATTAGGTATATTAACATATCTATGCGATAATTTCATGTACCGTTAATGTTGAAAATATTGAAAATTAAAGTGGCACTGTTTGTTGGTCACGAGAGGTCCAGGTGTTATAATAATATGCTGTCTGTTTATGTTATGTACTACGTATTTATTGGTATACGCCCAGATAACCTGTTACACTTACTTATATATAGTAGACGTTATAAAACGACGTGATTGGATTACTAGCAGTGTATATTTAATTCGCAAAAAATGGTTGCGACCCTCGTTGTGCCCCATTGCGGGGCCCCGCCAACAACCTGATGTGTTAAACCTCAGGGCTTATATATAATGTTTGTATAAGGAAGTCTCATATCAGTTTGTTGTTTACACGCTTCTGGACGACATCTAGTTTTGGGTGGTTTATAAGACTATGGATGTTATATTACGTAACAGGCGATCGCGCTTACTGGACACTATTTATGAGTGAACATAATGTACTGACCGATAAACCATTGTCGTCAAATCTTAACCAATAAAACAACTAAGTTTTGTAATCGGTTAATACACGACGATGCGACAATCGCCAGTTAACAGCTTCATCATCATCATCACGAATTTTGTAATTTTTATTTAACCGGTACCTCACCTATTGTCTCTTATACGATAAAAGAAAATGTATAGGTATACGACATAGAGCTTAATGTATTCGAGTGTGGAGTGTCGCGCAATATTTGTGATATAGGCACGTGCGCCTTGCATGATGGGTATTTTAGTAATTTTGATATTTTTTGTGTCCGTCATGTAGCGTTATTCGTTTTGTACTGTTTTGGTGTGCACATAAAATGTGTTTTTTTATTTGTTGAATAGGTACGAATCTTATATGACTATGTGTAATTAACAAAGGTTCGTATTTGAAGCTTCGCATGACATTAGCTATCCAATAGAACATGTGATTGCGTCTGTATTATACCTCTACATTGCATAAATAGTGCTGAGGTAAAGTTACCTATTACCAAGACTAATAGGACAAGAATTTCGTATTCCCTCAACGAATGAGGACATTTAAGGATTGAATCGAATCGAAACTGTCTTCCTGATGGAAATTTTCTACAGTAATATAATAATGTAAATACCTATAGAAATACTTCTAGAAAATTTCATCATATATGTAGCTTTGTATGTAAATACTTCTAGAAAACTAAATGCCTTCTTCCCGTGGTATTGAGTTACGTAGCAAAATGTGAGTTAGTTAATTTACATACATTTGAATCTCAAATAGGATCTACATTTATGTAATTTAATTACAAGCAATAAATTATTTATTGTTATGTTCGTTCGATTGTTTATTATATTCAATGACTGTCTACTCTTTGTTACCTGACATTACGTATACCTATATTTATAAGGTTTAAAGATAATTATAATTTATAACGAATTTGTTATGTTTTAAGTACCTCAAAGGCTTATTATGAACGACGCTTCCAAGTGTTGTGATAGTAATATATATCAGTGCATGATTATATATAATAGTAATATATTGTTAAATTAATTGTCGTGTTAGATAAATAACTTCAATGTCGTAGTCGTAATTTAGTATTAACATATTATAATTATAAAATAATGCTCATTTCTTACTCGTGGTAGCTTTGATAATCATATTGTAAAGTATTTAGCTTGAGCATCTGTTTCTTTATATTTTATTTTTTATTGTTCACTGCAGTTCCTTGTAATGACGGTTTGCGCACGAGCACATGTTATTGCATGTCGTTATAACGTTTATTGTATGTGTTTTGTTATAGAGCATGTCCCTGCATAAATATTGTGTACTTGTCGGTGTTTATTTATTACAAATGTTTATGGATATGTAATAAGCATGTAAACTGGCTCACCAATTCGCAGTGAAATAGTGCGATGTTTGTTATACATGAGGAGTTTACTCCAAATCCACTTCGATGCGAGCAATTTGACAGTGGGACATATTTATGACAACGACAGCAGAAAGTAACAAATATTTTAGCAGGCTACGAAACTACTTGAATTTTATTTAAATTTTTAGTTTATTTAATTTTATTATAAACATAATATTAATGTTTTAATTGTTTTTATGTTTATAATTATTTATAGTTAAATTTATTGTTTAAATCTAACGGTAGTGCTACCTAATAAACGAGTTGAACTGTATTATTTGCGTATTTTAAATAATTTACCTACAACCACACATGCAGAAAATTATTTGCTTTTCAAGAACCATTTTTCGATATACCTACATCTAGCTTGAAAGCTTACTGCGCGTGAATTTCTTATAACAATTAAGTACATCTTTCAAAAGTTTCACTAAAGTAAAAAAGGTTTTTTTTTCAATTCCACTGTCACAGTTATTTTCTGTTACACTTATTCAAATCGCATTTTATTTCATTCGAGAGCTTCGAATCTGTAGATGAAACCCGCATTATTTGTTTTACAGAACAAACAGCTTAAAGCGTATAAAGAACGCTAAATGGCAAGTGAAAGACTGTCCTCCAGAAATGTTGCTGGGGGATATTGGCAGACGACTTTCAACGGAGGTCACTCCGGCCGCCATCGCTCAAAACAATAGAGCCTTCGTGGAAAAACTCTTAAAGGTATAACTTTTGTAATGTTATAAATAAATAACATAATTACACAGTACAAGTAACATATTATACAAATCCACGCGCCCTAAACGGTAGACTTCCGCCTATCGTCACAGTATCTATACACATGCCCTATCAAATACCGATCGTGATTCAGATTAGGAAACTATCATGAAAATGTTTATAGTAACTAAGTGCACCGTTTGCAACAGGAGTGTAAAAGCAAAACAAAGCGAATGCTGGTGGAAAAGATGGGGACGGAGGAGAGCGAAGTGAGCCTAGGCTCGGAAGTGTCAATAACTGGCGTAGAAGAGAGTACCATGATAGCATCGCTGTGTGATTTACTGGAGAGGCTCTGGTCACACGGACTACAGCATAAGTTGGGGAAGTCGGCCCTGTGGATGCACCTCACCAACTACCAGGAATTGGAACAATGTAGCAATTCAACAAAACCGATCGATCCAAACAATTTGACTCCCGGTGAGTGAACTTTATTTATGTTATAGTGATACTAGCTTTTGCCCGCGACTTCGTCCCGCGCATATGTTATTATACATATAAACCTTCCTCTCCAAATTCAAATTTTCAAATTCAAATCGTTTTATTCATCATAAGGTACATACATACACTCAACGAAGGTCATGTTTTAGTCATCTTAATTACTTAATTACTTCGCTTTGTTTGCCCCTCAGGCTATAGTAGACCGGGAGAAAAAGCCGGTGAAAAAAAACTCCAATCACTCTATCCATTAAAAAACCGCATCAAAATCCGTTGCGTAATTTTACAGAGCTAAGCATACATAGGGACATAGGGACAGCGGAAAGCGACTTTGTTTTATACTGTGTAGTGACAAATTTAATAAATTTCTGAGAAAGTTATTTGAACGTTCCGCGAACAAAATGTAGGGCTGTGCTCTTCATAGTATATGGAAGTGCAGTGCACCTTTAAAACTGATATACTTGTATATATAGTATTACAGTTTGGTAATGAATAATCATAAAATAGTATAACACCGATTTAAAAAAAATGTATTTCTGCACTAGAAATGTCGTGTAGTACTTTTAATTATTCTGCGGTACAGCCCAGAATTACATTTTTAACATTTTTTTATTTCTATCTATAATCATGCAGCATTGGCTTGGTGTGTGCTGCGGAAACGTTTGGATTGTAAGTATAGATATGGGGCATTAAACTTTATTATTACCAGTTTACAAATATAACAATCTATTAAATATTATATGATGATCAGTATCTATAAACGCGTTGCAGTGTCATATATGAAAACGGGGGGTACCGACGCAACGTTGTGTCAAATTTTTAAACTAATCGGTAACGAACTTTCGGAGATTTGCGATTGGGAACAAACGAACACAAGATTTATATTTATATAAATTAATATGATTTACTAATGATGTAATATTGTATGTTTTTAAGATCTATCATCAGTCGGCGCAGAAGTGGAGGCGCAGCAGGCGTCGTCGGGCGGCCGCTCGCGGGACAGCTCGCGCGCCGGCTCGCGGGACAGCTCGCGGGACCGCCTCAGCAACCCCGCCACCTTGGAGCGCAAGCCGCAAGTGGCCGTGCCGCTGAGACCGCTGCCTGAGACTCTCACTTTTGATATGAGGTATAAACTCAAAATGAATGGGTTCAATGGGTTAATTTGTCAGTTAACAATATTTAACATTTATATCATTCATACATCTCAATTGAGCAGTACAGTCGTGTCACTGAAATAAACTGTCATACGATTCTTATCGTTTCAGGAACGTTCAAGCTATGACAGACATTAAAACGGAAATCGGTTACGCGCGTGCCTGGGTCCGTTTATCTCTCGAGAAGAAATTGTTATCGAAGCATCTCCGCGAGTTGCTAGCTGACACCACGCTGTTACGCTCTCAGTACAAGCGGACGGCGTTTCTACGTTGTGAAGAGGAAAGGGAACAGTTTCTGTATCATCTGTTGACCTTGAATGCTGTCGATTATTATTCTTTCACTAACACTTATCCCACCACAAGTGAGTTTTTTTTTATTTTCATGTGCTGATAGCAGTATAAAAGTACGCAATGCTAAATTCTCTCGCATTTAGCACTTACAGTACGTACAGTACGTCGATGTTCAATAATATCTTTCGTATTTTTCCCTCAGAGTTGCCATACAGAGTGCTTATAGTACCATCGCGGAAAGCAAGCCAAACTACTGCGAATTGCTGGCTATCGATATCTGGTGCAAACGGTGAATCTACTCCTAAAATACCCATACCACGTAATACCAATGAGTTTGTGTTCCATGTAAGTTGACTTTCAAACACCATACTTATTCTAATTATACTTTAAACTACTTCATTTTGTAGTTCTATTACAATGAGACATTACAAATGACTTATACTTTCCGTCAATTACGGTATAGGTGATTTAATCGATATTTGTAAACCGATTTTGTCTTATATTTATATTGTGTACGGTAGGTTCATAGATTATTATTCGTTACACAATACACGTAAATAAGTAGACAATAATCTACTTATTTACGTGGGATGGGAAAGTTTAAGTTTCTATATTTTTAATTTCAGCATAAAAACTTGGGTATCTTATCTACGTTACGCATCGGTCACGACAACTCGGGACTGTCACCGAGATGGTTGTTGGATCAAGTCTACGTGAGGAACGAAGTTACTGGACATACTTATACGTAGGTTTTGTTATACTGCTGTATTATTGTACATTACAGTATTATCTTTGTAATGACGGTTTGCGACTTCTTGTAAAATCAGTCGCTTCTAGTACATTCATGTGTATCAATCGCAAAAGTTAGGTTTTTTTTAGGTGAGAGTGATGCAGATACCATAATGGTCGATATGTCGGCAGGTTCCCGTGCAATCGCTGGCTGGGCGCGGGCGTGGACGACGGCTCCACGGAGCGGCTCGTGGTGGCAGCGCGCGTGCGCGGCGGGCGTCAGGCGCGCGCGCCGCCCTCGCCCGCCGCCACGCACCTCTCCACCTCCACCATCCAACACATGATCGGTACCGCCGCTCACATGCGTACACTGACACCGATATTTTAACCTATGGAATAGAATCTAGTTCGGAACCCTCTCTTAAGTTAAATCTGCGTAAAATACTCGAATGAAACGCATTCGCATGTGTACAACTGGAAGAATTGAAAATATAAAATTAAATGATACTTTATTGGTATTTGGTTGTCTCTTTTTAGAATTCATATCTAAGTTATAAACCAAAATAAATGAGGTATTAATAAAATTAAATTTTCATTATTATAGATTAACCCAATATAAACGACCGAGCTTTTAATTTTCGCAGGCGATTGTGTGAACGCGATAGTGAAATGGCACTACCAGTCTAAACGAGAGAAAGACGCCAACTCGCTCAGCGTGCTTTTATGTGGCGAAAACGGACTGGTTAAATGTTTGGAACAAGCTTTTCTCTGTGGCTTCAAGTCCGCTCGGCTGTTCGGCAAGAATCTCTTCATTTGGGATTACTTCGGTGAGTACAGTACTACATGTCATGGTTATATAATAACCACGATTAGGGGAGAACTCTTAATCTATCTCAATTTCGTGCTAAAATCACGCTCATAAAGCAATACGTATTGATATTTTTTTACTGCAATTCATACAAGAGTTCCGTTTTTACAGCGCGAGTGAAGGACGAGTTCAAAATGAGTCTCTGCGACGAGCCGAGCTCTCAGAGCCAGGGCTGCGGCGTGGCCTACAACTGCCGCCAGGATCAGGAGCACCGCGCCATCTGGCGCTGCTACTGCCACCTGCTGGACGAGATCAGCTCGGTGGGCCGCTCGCTGGGCAAGGACGGCAAGTTCCAGCTCTTCATCTGTCTCAGTTTGCGGGAACATTGGCTCCACCGGATGCTAGTGCCCATGTCGTTGACGCGAGTGACGGCGGAGATGTACGAGGAGCAAAGCTTCCTGAGGAAAAGGGGCCTTCTCACGTTCCTGAGGCAGATATTAGAACCGTTGGATGAATTTGATATCGTCTTAGAAAACTCTCTGACTCAGGGCATTTAATTGTTTTTCAAACTTCGTTCTCTCACACGTGTTTGTTCCAAATGATGTTGTAGGTATTTTCAACTGGCATTATAACTATCACGGGCTATGTTGACAATATTAACGCGAAATATTATGCTCATTGGCATGGATCGTTACCAAAGTAAATAGATTGTTTGATTTATTTGCTTAATCGATGATAACATGAAAATGTTTCTTGATCTGATTAATAATAAATATAACACGTTGAGAGTATATTTGAAATTAAACCAAAAATCTATAGTCAAACCGTTATTGCGTCACGATTGTCGGTCTTATACGCACATCCAATGCCATTTTTTTAAAAATACAGTATGAATTATCTGAAATCGTTTTGCGATAGATGGATCTTTTTGTAAAGTTCCGAAGGAGCGGTGTTAGAGTAGGGAAAAAAAATAGCTTAATCTTTTGCCGAATTAAATACTCAGTTAACGTAGCGGCTATTGTTAGTTATACATTGCATTATTCATGATCACTATTCAGGATCGGTTTATTATTCGATATTTACTGTATATAATATACTTATTCCATATTTACTATAGGTACATATATTTTTAGTTGATATTTTTATACTTATTAAGTTTCAAACATGGTTATTTTTTTTTGTTAACTTGCCAGTTCAATCCAAAGATTTTTTGTAGCACGGATCCTTTTTTAAATCTATCTCATATGTTAAGATTTTTTTTAGATGTTTAAGGCGATTTGTTATACTAGTCTCGTTCAACACGCGGTATCCCAACGTAAAACATGTTTGGTCAGTTCCGTAATGCGCTCTAAACAATACATGCAATAATTATTAACGCGCAATAATATTGAAACCAGAACCGTTCACTGCTTACATGCATAATAAATTTTCTTAACAGGTTACTTCTCATATAATAACAATATTTGCACCATTATCCATGTTTCGTGTATGGGAAATTATGGAAATTAGACGGCAACATATTTGATGGTGATTTCATGTCAATGGTTATTTTGTGTGTTATTTAGATACAAGTTAGCAGCTGTTGAGTGCAAGAAGGTACTGCCGGTTTCAGCATAGAGAAGTTCACATTTTGTACTCGGTTTTATACGTCTTTTTATTTCTAACTTAAATTTCAATCAATTTAAAAAGTAACCAAAAATCTATTATAAAAAAAATTTTTTCATTCTCATTCGTTAATAATTTAGATGAGATGCAGCCTTTATGGTTTTTCTTTAAATACTAAATGGCTGCGAACACAAAAAATTACGCACACTTTTTTTACTCATATTTATTAATCGTGATGACTTACTTTACTTTTCGTAGTATATTGGTAAATTGTTTCAAATTTAGTTTAATTTGAATACTGATACTGATTTTTATCAATTTATTGATACTGATTTTTGGCAGTATTTACATGAGAAATTACATAACTATTATCACGTTACTTTTATTCAGTATTTTTTCTATATATTCTAAATCCCCTTTTTAACCAGTTTTCACTAGGACATTTGAAATAGATTCAAGAAGTTTGGTTTGCTTTCTAATCGCACGAGCTACACAGAGTATATATTACATATAATTTAAAATTTTAAAAATTCTATAATAGTGAATGTATTTTTATTTCTAATTAGCGTGTACGTCTAACATATTACAACGTGCGTAACGAAGTGCGCTTACTCATTACAGATTGACTTTTAGCTTCTAAGATAACGTTCCTTTGCAAGTAAACGTATGGAGGCTTATTAACTTTACAATGCGTTAGTCAAACGAAAATGTAATAGATATTGACATAGTTTGAAATTTATTTTTCGGTCGGTATATTGTAAGAAATACATCTGAGCCGCTGCTGGTCGGTTGCATATCTTTACTATGTTAAATTGTTGTGTTAGACAAATGTTCGAAAGTAGGATTTGATTATGATTATGAATAGAGAATACACTAAGTATTGAATTGCATGGATTTAGTTGTATTACAATAGCGTATAGAATAATATAATGTAGGAATGAGGTTGCATCTGCTATTATGTTGGGATGTAGGATATTATTTTAATAGTAAAGCCCTTCAAAGCTTGTCATCTTGTGCATGAGTTTTGTTATAAGTGGTGCGCCTGCCTATTTTATTATCAAGTTATTTTATTGATTGCAAACAGGATATTATTCACAGTGTTTTAAAATAAACAATAACTACATACATATTATATAGCAACAAAAGATGTACGACATTTTATAAATTTCAATGATCTTTTAATTTGGCTGTATAATATGAAAAGTTTGTGTTTTAATGATATCAAATTGATATTATAATAATGACAATTAGTTTATCGTGTAATATTTGAAGAATCTCAGTAACGTCGTTCTATATTTACATATTGTAAAATGTTTACACGTTCCAATTTACGTTCCCTACAGATAGCATTACCAAAATCTCGACTAACGAATACACTTTATCCGACATCGGCTTAATGTAGCTTCAGAACATTTGTACGGTAATAATGTTCGCATGTATGTATGTATGTATGTATGTATTTGTTATATCAGAGGTTCGCAGAGCTTTATATGGAAGTTATACATTTTCTACAGTATACTGTGTTCTGCGTGGAATAAAATGTCTGCTACGGGCAGTAGTTGGGTCATTTTAGCATCATTATCGGTTATCGTCTGTTCTCAATGCTCTTCTAATGACGAAAATGTATCGAAAGATGTGCACGTAGGCTGTAAATTCGTTTGTGTAGCGTGCACAGATGTGTCTTCAGTACAATTATATTCATATGAAACAGACTACAAGCTCGACGGCAAGTACGCGGCTATCGCAATCGCTAAATAGTCGTTATTGAAATGGAAATTCAGTTATTTATTTCATTGACTTTGTTTTACATTTTGAATTTTTAATGTGTAAATTATTTCTATATTGTGATTTAAATACCTTCAATGTTTCGATTTATTTATTGATATGATAGTAGTGAGAACCCCTTTATAAGAATATATTGTATTTCGCCGTCCTATGTTGATTGTGAACAGTCTACGCATAGCACTCAATCCGTCTGTCCCGTTTGGTTTTGGTCCAAAACAATAAAACCTATTTTTAGTGCCAAAATTTTAAAATAAATCATATTAAATAAGGCACATGCTAAAATAAAGCATCGATACAACTTACTCTAAGGTATTAAGTAATTACACTTCAGTAAATTTGGAAATTAAGTAAAAATAAAATGTAAAGAGTAAAAATGTCAAAGTTTATGTGATAATAAATAGTAGTAGTTTGTGTGTATAAAACGACATGATATTATTACTATTATCTGGGCTCGAACTTAAACAAATAAAATGTTTGAATTGTAAGAAGCCGATAATATTTTTTTTTGCTAATTTATTTCAGTAAATCCGTAAATCATCCAGCTCTATGCACTTGGCATAGAGCTGGATGATTTTGCGGCTGATTGAAGAAAAAATAATTCTGATTTCAAAACGTAAAAAAACATTATCTCTTTTTGTTTATGTTTATATATGCTTCTTCTTCGCCTTTCTTTAGCTTAGATATTGTACACATAGTAGGGCGCAGCTAAATACTATGGAATATTTTTATTTCTACATTTTATAAATAATGATCACTGCCATTAATAAGGAGTTCAATTGATAACATATTGATATAAATGTAATGAACAATATTATTTCAGCCATAAAAGATTATAAATTAATATTTGTCAGATATTCGGTTACCTCTGAACCAGTAAGGCCCATACAACATATGATATCTAGCGGTTATCAACAGATCAATTTGTTATTACATTAAGCTGCAGCCCAAATTCTGTGTTCCAACAATAGTACTGCTATAACTAGAACGACGTAATTTCCGATGGAAACTTAAATAAAAAACACATCTTATTATGCAGTAAAAAACAACTGCATTATAATAAATATGATTTTGTCGGTGACATTAAAAATATAACGAACATCGTTTAAACATTACTCTGGGATACACAGTGGAGAGGGGGGGGGGGGCTATGATCCCTAATCAGCCCAATTATCACTTCATCAGGGCCGATAGAATAATAGTAACGACACTTTAGTTTGTTGTTCAAGCACCAAAAGCGTAGAGTAATCTCTAAAGAGTTTTTTACACCTTGAACATGAAATCCGTAATAACCAAATCAATAAAACGTAATAGTTATTGATTACAGCCGTAGATACGTCGTTGGTAGCTACTAAATTAACCTGTTCTTTGTTTGCATGAACCTGATATAATATATACATGAAATCACATTACTTATCTGATCATATGTACCTTACTCAATTTAATTTTATTGTGCACCAAAAATGCAAATATTTTTTTATATCACTGTCCCAGAAGTCTCCTTGGAGCGGTAAATGCGATATTGTACCAAAGATTGACAGTTAAGATAAGATAAGTAAACTCAACATTTAATTATGTCAATAAATGTGTAATACCTACATACAGAAGTGTTTTATTTTTAATTGATCGCGCACTTCATCGATCGATTCACTGATTTCTTGCAATTAGAATAACTCAGTGTATTGAATTTTTTATATTATTTTAGGTTTTCAGTAAAATTAATCATAATCCGGCTTTTTATATTGCAGTCAATACTCTTGTTTAAACTAAGTAGATACCAACAATATGTCTCGCTAGGACTCGTGAAGAGTTCATATGACACCAGTACCCGTCCACTGCTTCTTCCTGACAGCACTTACAATTTTAAGTTCATTTATATTCACAATTTCTACGTTGTTTTTACATACAAATGTTATTGACGATGATAATAATAAAAAAAGAAATCAACAATGTTGCTGCCAAGCCAATAATCGCAACCTAGGCCTAACAATTTTTGAAATGATTTCTTAAGTAAATGAGTTATCATTCTAGTAGACACCCATTGATCTCCGTCAAGATTTTTTATAAGCGTATTGATAGTACACAATGAATCCATTGTGTCCTATGTACCATAAGCGACGTACATAACTTATTGTGTTTTGTACCATATTTAAATCTATATCGATTTTATATCAATAATTGGTCTATTTCGGAAATACAAATACATAATAAATACAATGTAGCTGGAAAAAATGCCATAAGCATTTAATGTAAGTACAATGGTCGATAAGTAAGCTCTAGTTACGTTACAAACTTTACATTCTATTTTTTGTCACCTACTGATGTATTTTAAACATTGTGCCGGTAGGTACAACAAGAAGCAATTTAATTATAACGTAAAGTGTTTTTCCACCCTTCGAATATGAATTTTTAAACCAAAATCAATCATAGTATACATATTAGGCACGTGTGCATATCTAATAGAAGTAGGTATGTAGATTGCATTTTAAATCATTCGTTTGGCAACATATTTAATAGCCTACTCCTCACACATACGTCAAACCAATAAATAGGTATCTACCTAGATACGTCAAGTCAATATCAAAGGTTAATTAAGATCATTGTTGTACGTAATTACAATAGCAAATTTTCGATCGATGCGAATGTAAGTAAGCGCGGTCTAATTATGTAAAAATTATACTATTCGACAATAGGTAGGTGCTTCTAGATTATTGTTGTCAAAGAAAGGCGTTACCTACACACCTCCACGGTTAAATGAATATAACATTTATATACCTACAACATTAACTGATGAAACTAAATAGAAATGCAACAAAAGTTCAATTTGAGTTGTCCGTTGGTGTAGTGCAGCGATCAGCTACCCGCGAGCTTCCTGTTTACGGCTCGCGTCTTTTTGTCGAGAACAACAACGCGTTAAAAACACGCATGCGACCGGAAACTATACTCTTCAGACAAGCACTAAGTGTAGGTATTAATAACAATATAATTGATTTGCATTAGAAATAGGTGTGACACTATTTTAGTTAAAAGCAACTAATAAAAGCGGTTTTAAAAATCCGATACGAAGAAACAAAACATTACAAGTAGAAATGGGCCTCGTTCAAGTTATGTTCAGTAACCGAATACCGATTTTTGATATAAGCCGAGTCGAGTACTCGGCCGAATTAGTGGGTATGGAATCATATGTCTGTGGCACGAATATAAACTTGTCTCAAAACAGTTAACCTCCATATTATGACATCAGTCTTACTTTAGGTCGGATAATTGTTTTTTGTGTGAAACTACAAATTTTCGTGTGATACGAAAATTTCAGATCTCGCGTGGAAAATAGCCATGCTGAATCCATTGGCCAATTGTGAGTTTTGATATCGGGATATTTTGAAGCCTGGGGATGAATATAGATTACTTTTTTCCAAAAAAAAGTATAATTTATAGTCGTACTTTGTTATGAAAAGATCGACAAAAATAAACTTTTGGATGCTTGCCTTTCTGGCTTATGCTGGCTACATACATGAAAATGATATAGGTACTTGAGAATTGAATTTCTTTTTACTGTATTAAGAGACTTGTAAAGTACTCACTCGTGACTGCTGCCTGCTCGTTTTTTATTCTCTTAACATAAAAAATAACCTGCGTGTGACCTGTATGTAGGTGGTTAATTCACGCATGCGGACAGAAACCCGCGTGACAGGAAACAGACCCAACATCTGTGGGTAAGTTGTTTGAATTAATGTAATCGTAATGTATGTAACCGGTTTCCTGGAAACTTGAACTATTCGCCTTAGCGCGGTATCCACGAGCTATGTATATTCATATAAATAATATACGCACTACAAATATAGAACTACATACGTGAATAGAAAGTATAGAACACAAATATAACATTACATGAATGTTATAATTAAAATCGATTTACTGACAAATGTTCTCCATAAAATGTATCTTAGGTATTATAACATTCAAAATGTCAGTTACATTATTAAGTAAAATAATAATCTACAATAACATAAATTTGTAAGAAGTCATATTGACGAACATGAATTCGCACACATATTTATTGAATTTTCGTTGTAACAGATTTCATCAAAAACCTTTTGTTTAGTTAAGATTGGACGCAGATGTTTATGAAATCCGAGGTTCACTTAAGTAGGTACTATTATTTGGCTTGCACGACCACCACCACTTATTATTTGGCTTTTATAAAACTTTTTAGTGTTATAAAATTCGTCTAGACTTATTCGGTACAGATGGGATTTAGTACAGAATTTGGAAATATTAGACTCGTTCCCAATCGTCCTTAAACAGAAATTAATCTAATTTTCTGAGCCTCTATGTGCAAATTAACTTCACATATTTGATAGCATGGTGTGGATGTTTTTCTGGAAGCCACAAAAATCATTCTTGCATTGCATGGAGCTTTTTCTTCGACATCATCGTAAGCTAATCCTAAATTATAAAACAATCCAGGAGGCACTCTTTTGCATCGTGATAGTGACATATTTATAAACTTAACCTGCTCGACGTCGGGTATTATTTTATAAAGTTTTATATAAACAGGTTCCAATGTTATATTACTGAACTTCATATATTGCGTCGTAATGGATCCTCGTTTGTATTCAATTCTATACGGATTAGGATAGGAAACAAGACAATTCTCGCACACATAGGAAGCGCTTTTTCTCAAAGGACTGGAAAAGTACTTGGATATTTCAATGAAGCGTTTTACTTCAGATTTAAAAGCTTGTTTTGTTTCATAATTATCCTGTGGATCATCGTTTAGGTCCTCCTTAGTCTCTTCTTTTACTGTTTGTAAATTATAGCTACCGTTAATTTTTTCGTCGTCCGGAATACAGCTTCGACTTTTAGTTAATGTTACAACTGGTCGAGTTTCTTTGTGTACGTGATTTTGTTTGGTTTTACTATTACCTTTAGATGTGTAACTCATTCTAAATATATTCAGATAATACGCAAAAAAATTTGTTCAATCCCATTATATAACTGTTACAATTTGACTGTGTCACATCGTGGTGTCATTCTTGAATGAGGTTTTTGAAGTTAGAAAACTAATACGATAATTAAATTTAATTACTTATTGACGTAATATAATAATAGGTATATATAATAGTATGAAAAAGAGTTAGTTGCAGCCAGAAATGTACAAATGATGAATTTTAACCTAAGTTACTCTAAGAAACTTACCCTAAGTTCAAGTATATAAACTTACTAAGTAGGTAAGTATATACTAATCTATTAAATGCAAGCACTATTCTACAGGAGTGCAACCAGAGAGCGTGACTACATGTAATAACTATCGTCGAGTTTCAACAAGTAAATGTGACGACGAAGTCATTATCTTACATTACAATATAATAACATCTCCCGATAATTTTCCTTTGCTGAAGTCAAGTAAATCTAAGTACCTAAATTAAGAAATAGGTACGCTTGAGTGCGTGTACACAAATCTGTCCAGTTATACAAATGACTACGTTTTCAAATTAGGGCAAGTCATATAAACGTCACCAGCCTTCCAGCAGCACAGGCTAATAGTTTTATCTTTTTTTACACATGTAATTTAAATTTCGTCTACAAGTTTATAAATAACAGTACCGCTACTAACTGTATCTTGACTTTACTATAACTTTTAAACCAATAAACTCTTCTTGTTTTAATACAAAATTTTCCATTGACCGTGAAGACGTCAGATACGCGGAAAGTTACAGTAATTACCGTAGCTTGAATCGATCGGTTAATAAAATAATTTCGTTTCTATTAATACATACCAAGTCCATTTTTAATAATGTAGTCCTTACTCGGTACTTCTGTTTCAACAGATATTTTTTAAATATTGTTATCGCTAATATTAGACTTCTTAAGTATTCATAAAGCTTTTATCATACATTAAGACATAGCATTATAAATTCATTAAATATTGCTAAAAAGCTTCTGTTATTATTAAAAAGGTGTCAAGGATAACTTTATAACATTTTGTCATTAAATGCCATCATAATTCTATTTTTTTTAAATCGACAGATTTTTAATGTGCACATTCAATAACTTTACTTTATATTATAACTATAGAATAATGTTTTTGAGTTTGGACCGCCGCTAGACAAACGTAGTGTAGGACGCTCTCCGGCCAAGTGGGTTGACGATTTACGAAAGGCTACAGGTAGAAGCTGGAGCTGGATGCGGCAAACCGAGCATAGGGATCGATAGCGCTCATAAGGGGTAGCCTGCGTCTAATACAGGTTGACAATGATGATGTTGATGAAAATTTTATTCAAGACGTGTGCTCATCTCAATAATGCATTTTTGCAGTCAAATTTTTAGAACCGCTATAAGTTAGTTTCTGTGTCCATTGATAATCAACATAAACATCAAGTTATTAATTAAGCACACGACTTAGTATATCATTTTAAGCGATGAATTAAAATGTGCAAATTTTTTAATAATGCATGGACTAACGCTTTTTACTGGGTATATCTAATTCAAATGTACTACGTCACAGACTAATATCTTAATGCATAGATAAAATTAGGTATAAGGCTAGAAGATCGCACGCTCTACCAACTTTAAACTAAGAATCTATAGAAAATAGGCGCATGATATATTTTATTCTGCAAAACTTATGCGCCTTTCAATGATAAAACTTTATATTAAAAAATATACTTAATGCCGACTGAATTGACTAAATGAACTACATATAAAGATATAACAAATAACAAAAACACAATGTAGTTCAGGTTTTTAGTAGTGATTATTCTGGCTCGCCTACCTGAGAGTGCCACATACCGTCAGAGTCCAAAGGGCCAGACGGATAATGTAATCTTAGAAATATTTACCAGTGAAAAACAATCACTACGTAAATGGAAACATGTCTTTCGTATTTAATTTAAAAATATTTAACTTCACTATGGCCTTCCTAAATGTATTAAATTTATAATAGATTTTTATCTATACTACTTATTGCATATTCTGTCATGATGTTGAGGAAAGGTTCCTCACTTTTCACGAGTGATATACTTTGCGAATTAATGCTTTTGTAATTGTACAAACCGCTTACTAAGAAGCCACCTAATCGGGCTTTGTGACATTAAGACTGGCACCTAAGACTATTAATGGTTCTTACTTACCCTGGTGTCCGTGGACCATCAGTATATAATAGACTAAGGAGGTCATGGACTGTAGCAATGGCGGTATCATTTTACCCATGACCCTCTTAATCAAATAAAAATAAATCTGTCTATTTATAGGTGTTTATAATTATTTTAAATTTATAACGGCCAATATAATCCATCGCCGTATACTTTCCGTTCCAGCCCTGTTTACATTTAAACGGAAGTCATTAAAAAATGTAACTTTCCGCTAGTGAACTTTAACATAACAACTTTTTATACGTCTATATTGCAGCCGCCATACCGAAAAGTATAATCATAGAAAAAAAACAGTCGATCAGAAAAAGTTACAGACCATTATTATGTTGGGTTCGTGAATTCTGTAGGTGAATACATGTAATGACTAGGTAATAAAGTGCGTTTTGCCAATTCAAATGCAGTGAAAAGTATTCGTTCGACCTCAGCCACGACCTTAATAATCCGATTTTAATATGTTTACATACGAATAGTTTACATTAATAAACAGATATAGCAAATAGTGCGAATAATATCTATAGTTATGTTGCAAACAATATCACGCCATCTTTTTTATAAGGCCTAAATCAACACAAATTTTACTGATCGTGTTGTATCGGAATGAAAACGCAGGTAGCGGATTTATTTTCCATCGCGTAGGTAGGTTCGGACACAAACACAGTTGATGCGAAATTTCCAAACGGAACATTGTAACAATTTAAATACATAATATTCATAAGTTCGTCGTTATGGTCGCATATCATCTTTGTTCAGACGCATAGTTTCATATTGCAAATCTGTTACTAATCTACAGTTACTGATAGTAGTCATATGAGCCTTCCCAACTTTACCTAACAATTGTAAGAAGCTTTAAGATGCGATATGGTAGGATTGTCTATCAGATACATTATGGAAAGTGAGTGCAGGTATTCCGCAATTTAATTCCACAGGCTCCGTTCTATCATCGGAAATGCAGATGTATCCTGTCATGTCATGTAGGGACCATGATTAAAGGTTGAATCTTAAGTCTAAACTTAAGATTCAACCTTTGCTCACCTTATTTAAAACATCAAGGTTATATAATATAACAGTAAATAACAATAATAAGTAAAACGGTTATCGAATGTTGCCAATTGGGCAAGACAAAGATTACCTGGGACACCTAGACTCACTAATCAATTGATAAAATTGCGACATATGAACAAAAACACCCACAAAAGATGACAAATGGCAGTTGTAATGGTAATACAATGTGCACCGATCATATAAACTTTTAATGAACCTCTTTTAGTTGATATTCAGCTACGTAACCTATACCAACTAGTTAATATTTACATAATTAAAATCGACAATTCTATACGTATTATAATTCCACCTCATCTACCTACGATGACTGCGACAAAGGTACCTTTAAGCACATTTAAATATATATATTTCTTATGAATATCCATTAATTTTAAGTATTTATTGTTGGTAGAGTACGCTCATGTACGCTCATGACCACGCGTAAAATCGAAATAGTAGGTATACCATCAACTTACCTTACTATTCTAATCGCGTCCTTGAACATGAGCCCAACACCGATATTAAGCGTAAACAGTCCCTTTATTGAAAACGAATAAAAAACTACTGTTACCAAGGCACCTCTTTAAATCTTGTAAAAAATCTTCGCTGTTTAATTAATTTTTGTTACCTAACTATTGAGAACCTGTTACAAATAAAAATGCACAATATTCCACGGTAATAAAAAAAAAAACATAAGCGTGCTTACGTTTATGAAATGAAACGGTAGTTAAATATTTAACCAATCGTACAAAGAAAGGTTTTAGAATTATCTATGCCAAGAAATATACCGAGCAAGTATAGTAAATAATTTAGAGATCAAACCTTAATTGACGGAAGACATGAAGCAGTTGATAAATTAAATGAAAAACAAAACTTTTTTTGAATCACTAAATTGTTAACGGTAATTTTCTTATCACTAGGTATATATTTTGACATATTATAATTATTTTCTTCAGATACATTGAATTCGATCTTGTAAGTACATATATACATATATCGTATGACTACAGTTAATTAGGGGGTAGGGCTAATGCTCTGTTATTGAATGGAACCATTTAAATACTTTCAAACTAAAATACATCATAACAAAATCCTTCTTATGTGTTTTCATTACGAATCACTATATTTGAATATACCTATTAATTTATTTTGTTTGTTTAACTGGACAATATTCATATCAGATAACGTAATATATAGTTACATTTTTGAAAAGAATAAACGCGGCAACTACACATAATCGTCTGTTTAAGGCAAAAGATAAATAACGGAAACAATTAAATTGATGGTATACATGACTTGACCGTAACAAAAATACCAGACTATTCAAAACTTGTTGCAAAATACCTACATCTACATCTTTAAATATAATTACGCTAGTAGAATTGCTTTTTATGTTAGGTAGTTTAATGATTATTCTTCTGTCTATCAACTTTTAACATAATACATATAACATAATAAATCATATAGCAATAAAAGTACATATTTATACTCTCGTATTGGAAGATATAAATGTTCCAGTATTATCCGCCATAATATATTTCGGGTCAGAAAGCGATAGAAATCTGTCGCATGTCTTTGATACTTTGTGGATATCGAGTTTACAGCAAGGTTTAAGATTGAATGCTCAGTGCGAGACTATTATTCATGCGAGAGCTAGACTATTAGGTGAATATTTTCAATAACAATACAAACGGATAGTGGATAAAAGATTGAATAGTTGAAATAGCCCAAAAATTGAATTTAAAAAAAATTGTGTATACAGCTTTAATTACTTTCGAGTCCTATAATTTTTTATAGGTCTACTACATATTATGTTCAATTTAATCATTCGAAATCGAATGAATGACTATATATACTTAACAAAGCTAAATATGTTGTATAGTTATCCGTTATCTAACAGTGTTATCTTTTATCTCATTATTTAAGATTTCTCACGATAAAATAATCAGATATTCACAGTATCCGTGACTGTTACTAAAACATTCGTGAATTAACTTCAATTTAGATAAATACGAAATTATCTATAACGTATCTTATTTGTAACGTTTGTGTCAAACGATAATCATATTATAAAGAAACTCCTTATACCAATACGTACGCGATTCTTAATGTAAATAATTAGTAATAACTGAAGTTTCACTTACTGTCACTATGGAACGTTTCGAGTCCTACCATAGTGTTCCATTAAACAAGTATAGTGACTAACATACCGCTATCGGAGGTATTTAAAAATATTATGAAAATGTTATTTAACCCTTATAAAATTGTGGTTAATATTATTATACATACAGGCAGTCACGTCTATTTCCCACAAGAAAAGGCGGACACTAAGGATTTTCCACGCTGGCTACGATCATGACAAACTTGTTTCGCTTCGACTACGTTCATCAAAGTCGTCATACAGGCTTGGTTATTACAGGTACTCCTGAACTGGCCTTCCTTCCTGGCCGTCTTCGATAACAATATTGTGACAGGCATTAAAGTAATAATCCTAAATATTTTCGCGAAGGGGTGTAAATAACATGCTATTTTTTCCGTTTGGTTGCAGTCTCAAGACTAGAAAAACTTGATGGTCACAGGAACAGATGTAATGAAGATTTTGGTTGTCAACCGCCTCATTTATCGGATGTTTTAGAGCAGCCTTAAAAGCCACTTTACAAACCAAACCAAAACGTCTTAAAACAGGAGTATCGCATGAAGTTATATATATATAGGATAATAGATATAAAACAAATCGGGTCCATTCTGAACTAATAAATATTTAAAAGCTGAACTAAAACGAATTGAACCATCGCCTTTGGTTATATTCCATTAACTTGACAAAAAATTATGACTTGTAATTTTTGAATGTAGCAAAGTCGAAATCGTCTGATAGTTGGAGAAACCCGTATAACAATGTTACTTCGTAATTAATTTATAATTTTTCACTTTAATGAAGTAATTTTAATAGTTAAGTATGAAATATAAAATAATAAACATACAATCACGCCAGTTCCCTAACGGGGTAGGCAGAAAGCACCGAATACGATAAACGATGTTTTTATGGTGGTTAGCATCGTTTTAATCCTACAATGACCAAATATTATAATGACCGGTTGGACATGTTCATACTTCTATTTCATGACAGTACTTCGATGTCATATAATATTATGTACTTTAATTAAAGGTATAGATTATCTTAAGGCAAGGTCATAGTTAGCGTGAATCGTTTATACATTTGATGTCATTATGTGAGTTTAATGAATAGTGAACTATGTTAAATTTAGAGAATAGGGAAATAATTGTTCGAATAGTTAATTAAACTAATTTCAATAAGTACGAAATCACTCTGCCGTCTGTTCCAAAACTAGGCATACCTGTGTATATTAATTTTCAACCAGCACTAAACAAATACTCGTGCTCATCACACAAATTATGTACATGCGTCTTGGGTGAAATAGAATTTGCGACGCCCGGCTTACTTACTTATGGGCTAATCTTACTTGCGACGTTATTGGTGCACGTGGGGTCTGCTGGCCTCGAGTACCCCCTCTTTACCCGGGCAAGTCTCATGAGGACGACTAGCCCAGAGTTTTGAACATTACCATTAAAGGCGTAATGATAAAGGCTACACCGCCGTCCTGGAGCGCTTGTTTGGCTAACTATCGTCCTCTTCGCGTAAATCCATGTCATCAAAATATTTAGCGCGGATGAACTTGCGCATTGTTGCAAACTGACTTTTGCTTAATTTGATTAGAAGTCAAGGTCAGTAGACAATGAATTATCACGCCAGTCCATCAATTTTGCAGTAAACCGGTAAATAAGTGAAAAATTACAGGCGTCGCATAACTTAGTGGACAATGTGGAGTAAGATTGTGACGTCAACAGTATGTATATAGGTAGCTGCGCGGGAGATTAGTCGATAGTCGACATTGAGGCGCGGTTGGCACCCTAAACCAACAGAACATTGCTTTAGTAGTGATTTGTGTCTAGTGCCAGGCTGAAAAGACACCTTCCGGAAAGGTAGGATACAATATTATTATTTTATCTTTACTGTGTGACTTAGTGATCTGATTTTTTACATGACGTTTTATAAAATTATTATATACTTAAATCTTAAATGTTATTTTCTAGTGAATAGTGTTTAGATTGTAAATAGTGACAATTTTCCACCAATTTTAAGCTAAAACATGTTTTAGTTGTTTTCAACTATTTTATTCAATTTAATATGATTCTTTTATTCTAATAATAATATTGTTTGCTAAGTGTCATATATTATAATTTTCATACACTTAACCATTTATTTAACTTACGATAACTTCTCACATGCTATCTGAGGGCTTATTACATAGAGTTTGTACTATGGTAACCACTCCGCTGAGAACTACATATAAACATTTATAATTACATAATTATATAGATAATATATTGATATATCATGTCGGAAATGCATGCCAGTAATAGAAGTAATTCCGTTGAAATAATTATTATATGAATTAAACAATGTATTACCAGTTATTTATTTAATATAATGGAACATAGATTAAATATACAGTATACACTAACTTATCCAATGAATTCATAATAATAAAATCAATATAATAAAAATAATAAACCTAACTAAACAATGTTATTGCTAAATATTTATATAACGACAACAAAACCGCTGATTTAATTTAATAGTATTATTATTTTAATAAATATTAGTCAATTGGTACAAATACGTAAGCTTTTACCAAACGTTAAGATTTTGATAATCTTTTTTTTTGAAAGATGGTCCTGTACAAATTTGAAAATAAAAACTCCAACCCTAAGGGTAGGAAAACATGTTTGACTGTAATGAATGACCACGCATAAGTTTTTACAAACTAGTCCGATTTTGATAATTCCTTTTTTATTCAATAGGGTATATTTCGAAGTTGGTCCCATAATAAAATAATTCTTACCCTAAGCATGGGAAAATAGGGGTCATTTTTGCTTTTAAGATTTTTCGGCGGTTTGATTTTTTTATGAATTTTTTTTCCTATTAAAACCTATAACTAACGAAAGAAACACACTTTTATCAAAAATTGCCACACATGCTTGTTTATTAAAGGTCCTATTATAAAATAATGATGTATCAATAAATATTAAAACAATTTCAATTATATATAATAAGGAAGTAAAATTATCATCTTATTGAATTCGAAAAATACATGCTTAAGTTAAATTCGAAGGATAGTCTGTTTGTAGTAAGAGACGTGTTTTTAATTTAATTCAATGAAAAATTTATCGCAAAATGTGTGTTATATTTTATTGTATCGAAATTTCTGCGGATTATAATTGATACCCGCATGTGGTTGGCATAGCTCTTTGCGTCCTTGACATTTCCCTTCGTTTGCGAGATACAAAATACTGGCTTTTTATAAATCTTGTTAATTTTGTGAACATAGCCTTTCTTTTCCTACACATCTGACGTGCTTCTTTCACACCCTTACATACACACCAGTTTCGGATACCAATAACAATATAAAAGTGAATCTAAAAATAAATACTAGTTTCTAGTTGATTATATAATGTGATATTATCTTCACCGGTGCTTCTTTTGTATAACTACTAGTCTAGGAATGTTACTACGAGTATATTCGTTTAATGTATAGAGTTGAGAAAAAATCATTTCGATAGATACATAAAAAAAAACAATCAATTCGAATATTGACTAAAATACACTTTTTGTATGTCTCACTTCAACCTACGTGCATTTTTACAGGTTTTGAAATAACCAGAATGAGTTACGCGACCACCGAAAATGTGGTCGCCCAGACCAGTACCTGGGCGGCCACGAGTCTGTTCTACATGCTCCTAGTGCCCGCCCTCGTTCTTTGGTATGCGTACTGGAGAATGTCCAGAAGGCGCTTGTATGAGTTAGCTGACCAAATCCCTGGACCCACCGGGTTACCTCTACTTGGAAACGCTCTTGAATTCACTGGAGGTTCAGCTCGTAAGTGTTGTTATTGATTAAATAATATTTTGCATGAAGAAATTTAATAAGTGTGATTTTGTCGCTATGAACGTTATTTTGACGATGTTATGTATTAATTGTAAGTCCGGTAAGATATATGTTATTAGTATTTTTAGTGTCATACAATTACTATATTCCGGAATAATTTTACGACACACCTAAATGTGTGTCTTATGTATTATAGCAGTAAAACTTATTATATTATAATATGTCATATTATAATATGTATCGTAGGTAAATCGGCTTATATTTTACACGGTCCAAGGTTTATGTGAGGTTAATATCGTTAGTCGCTTCTGTATCAATTAGAATAATATTTTTTCATATTCAATCTAGTGACGTTCCTTGAACAGATAACAAAAAATAATAATAAAGCCCAAAGTATACGTTATTACGATTACGATTAAAATAAAAAAAGGGCGTTGAACGCATTTTTCCTTTTGTTATTCATGTACATATACATAATATGCTCTACTTTTAATATATACTGTAATAGTATCACAAGTAACCGAGTCACATGTTTTTATATAGTTATATGTTATAATTAACTTTGTCCACTAGAAACCTACGAGAACGTTATCAAAAAGAGTGAGTTATTTCCAACCGAGAGCGTTATCAAGCTGTGGATCGGGCCCAGGCTCATCGTATTCTTGTATGATCCTCGCGACGTGGAGGTGATCCTCGGCAGTCATGTCCATATCGACAAGGCTGACGACTACAGGTTCTTCAAGCCTTGGCTTGGAGACGGTCTCCTCATCAGTACCGGTAAGTACAAAATCGGAAAATTCCTAATAAATTTGAAGTGTACGTAATTGTATATATTAACTAAAGTATATTAATATCGATGAATCAAAATACATATAAAGTTACTAAAATATAAAAGTGAGTTATAAGATGTAAATTTGCCAAGTATGTGGAGAGATGTATTATTGTCATTCACTATGGACCCTTTTAACATACAT
>DWDX01000060.1:0-43824 GCA_018245675.1 Agara michaeli | reverse complement strand
CGACTTCCGATCGGGAGGTCCTGGGTTCAAATCCCGGATTGGGTACCGTTGGATTTTTCTAATTTAGAATTTCTAGTAGTGACTCAGAGTCTGGATGTGTGGCCGGTGCATGGCATTAGGCTCACCACCTATTCCATTGTGGGACTTAAATGTAACTGGTGAAATGTGGGGGTATACTATACTCCTCTGCCAACCTCTTAGGGGATTACAGGCGTGATGTTACATTTGTTGTTAGTTTTCCGAGTAGCAACATGACCTGAACCAATTAATGTTGCATACTGTCATTAATTTTTCATCTCGAAAGCATTTTTATATTACATGCAATATATTTTAATAACGGTTCTTAAAAATGTCTCAGTCTTGGTTTCATCAACTCATATTGCACTAATCAATTATTGGTGCAGTGTGACAATGATGGAAGAAGGAAATATCCAATTGAGAGGAATAAAACATTCTGTTTATTTACAAATCATTAATCATTTTTGAAACAATTCTCTTCATTCTTTCAGTTTTCTTAAACTAACATTCTAATTTCAGAGTGAACATTCAAATTTTGGGTACGCTACTGAAACGGGGCATTGTAAATAAACAATTTGAATATATAAAGTATATCATGAATATTGTGAAGGATGAGAATGTAGTTATTAATGACATTTTTATTCAGCACTTAGAGGTTTTTAGAGACAAATGTGAGACCATTATAAAGCAGGTATGTTATTTTTTGTAATACAGTAAGTGTCTATTTGCATTTAACGTATTTACAATATATGCACAAGTAGTTCTGTAAATATTAGTTAAAAGTTTGGTCCAAACAAGTTTAAATAACTAATCAATATTTATTGATCGATTGATGTGACTTACGATGCTTGAATTACACAATGTAATAATATATTTAAGTTGATAATCTCAGTTAAGATTAATATGCGGAAAACTTAATTTTTTTTTACAGAATGAAGAAATAGGAAACCAATATAAAGGTTTTCATTTTGCCCATAAACATTTTCTAGATTTTTATAAACAATGGCTAACAAAAGTAAATGCAGTTGAAGCCCTAAAAACGGAACATCCTTGGCAACAATTCAGAGAGCCGTATCCAGAAACAGTGCAAAGACGTAATTTAATGATTAAAGAACCTAAGAAATTTTACAAGAGGAATAAAAAATTTGTTTGGTATGCTCCTCAAGTGAAATAAAACAATATAATTTAATGATACACTTCTTTTATTGATGGGAAACCAATATTTATACATACTGCCCTCTTATAAAACTGTTTTTTGTGAATGAGTAATAATCAATACCTACAAAAAAACCTTTGAGACGAAAATGTTACAGCTCTTTTTATAAATCGATCAAGTGAATCTGACGAACCAGTATAGTTCAATTTAAATTTTAATGTGGTGTAATTTCCTATTCAGTTCTTCAAACTTCAACAGCTTTCTGATGAAGAAGTCTCCATAGCGATGAGCCACCTTAGTGTCGGCAATATGGATCATATCATTGTCGATGTAGAAGTCCAACTGGAAATAAAACAATTGAAAATATAAGTTTCTCGTTTAAATTTATGAACTCAGGATCCATTTGAGTAGTGGAATGAAAACAGTTTTAAACAGCAAACCAACTACATTTTTTTTTGACAATCTTCAAATAGGATTCAGAAATGTGAGTGACAATAGTGGTTGTTGTTGATGGAAGTACATATAAGCATCTTCATCTTCTGTGTCATCACATATAACACTAAAACAGTCAAACCTAAATCCTTACATTACTGGAGCTTATGTAAATTGACGATCTTGTGGTCTTATTGGAAACTGCTCTAACATCGATGAATAGCAACATGCAGTGATCTTTTTCGGAAAAATTTGATATGGTAATGGTGTTTGTTCAGAGGTGCCCTTCAAATTCGTTCTCACCTCAGATCCGCTCTGGAACTTGCCGTCCAAGCCGCTGGGTCCCTTGGTCCAGACAACGTTCTTCATCTTATGCTTGAAGCACAGCAGGTGGATAGCGAGCGCGACATGCTCGCGCGCGGCGTCGCGGTCACCACCGCGAGCCGCCGACATGAATGCGGCTAGCTTAGCCAGAGGCAGGGTCGTGTACAGCTTGAGGTACGAACGGATTGTGGGCAGCATCTTCTGCTGCTGAACCTATAGAAGATTCGGTGAAATATTTTGACAAATACAGATTGTTTAGGTTACTTAGACATTCCAATTGAACAATAATAATGAATCGATCAACAAATGCAAAATTATTGGAGGTCACAGTTTTTTTGAATATGGAACTTCAAATTCCACAATGGTTATTTTAAACAATTACTCACTAGAGCAGTGCATGGTTGAGTGCGGTGCAAAAAGTTCTACATAAAAGAAATTTGACTGGTGCTTGGGTATACAAGGTAAGAAATATAAGAATTCTGGTCACACGTGCAAAACGCACGCAAGCAGGTAGCATGATGTTATCAGCACACTCACAGTTTCTTCTGTATGAAATGGTAATCAATGTTATCATTTGAGTTGTAGTATTTACCTCGTCCATGAACACCTGCGTCTGGTGCTTGACGGAATCCCGTCCGTAGTTGGAGCCCGGCTTGATGGGCGGTGGGCAAGGCGACAAAAACTTAGGGCACGCGAACGTGAAACAGCTCTCGAACTCTCCCAGGTCGCCATATTGCATCTTGAACATCTTTTCATGATAATTCTTCTCACGGAGCACCTGCAATATTGTGGAAATCACTTTGTGACTTTGATTACTCCAAATAAATTAGTTACACAATAACAGCCGTTTGCAGTTGATAACTTAACTTAGCCACAAAATCGTTTCACAACACAACAATGAAAGGATGATTTTTGTAAAGTTTATTTAAATGATATTATAAAATTAGTAATAATAAATGGGATAATGCCACGTCCAATTTAGCAGCCGGGGTCCTAAGCCACTAGAGCATTAGACCAGGCCAGTCATAAATACAAACCTGCTGGATGGACTCGTCAACACACTGAGGGTGGAGCACAAGGCAGATAGCCAATAGATGGTACATCTGCTCGGTCTGCTTGTTGATTTGATCATTTTGATATGAGCGCGTGGAGAACAGCTGCTTGGTGCGCTGCATGTACAGTAGCGCCGAGGAGAGCGTGCGGATCGCGTCGGCGTAGCGGCGCATCATCATGTACGCGAAGCCCACATAGTATGATGTGGATATTTGGCAAGCGGGCACATGGGAGTATTGGGACTTCTTGTGCAGCTCAATATTTTCCAATACCTATAATATATCATAATAACATGTGACATAACAGTTAACATACATATTACTTATATCAATTTTCAGTATAACAGAGCAATCTGTTATCAATCAATCGGCTTGGTGGTGTTGTGTGCCTACTGGCTTCATTGGTTTAACTGCTAGCCTTTAGTTATGTATATTGTTTGTATTTAGGATGAAAAGGGGTCATTCAAACTGACTTGGTTTGATTGTAGCCCAACAAGCTGCTAGTGAAATGTTACAAAAATAATTATGAAAATGGTGTTATCAATAGTTATTAGATTCAGATAAGGTCTAGGCTGCAATAGTAATAATAAAACTGATAGGCTGCATGAATAGAATAAAAATAAGGGATTTTCAAAAGTACCTTGATAGCTTGATAGTAATCTCCAAGCAGGGAATGCAGACGCAGCAGACCCACTAGGGAAAAGTACCCCAGCATTTTGTACAATGAATGGCGACCAAATTCTCCAGCGACCGAATCTGGATCACCACCAGCAGCATACACCTTAAATTAATAGTTATTTAAAGCATTTACAAATCTAAATAAATAGTCAGGTTCTTATGAGTATAATTAGAGAACTACACCTAGTTCTCCAGACCCCTTCAAATGTCACCAACATTTGCAAGGGTCTGGAACATAGTTTTACCTCAAGTTGACGCTTGATGTTAGATTTATCAACAAGAGAATGGAGCACATTGAGAATGCAGAGTACATTCCAAGCCTTGATTTCATTGTTGAGCTCATCAATTTCAGCTTTGCTCAATTTAGATGTACGCGACCTGCAAATTAAAAAAATAATAACAGTGTTTCTGTTTTTAATCGCTTTTCCACAATTTTTTTTTGTATTTGCAGATATTCCATATTCGCAAAGTAAAATTTAAAAAGTCAAGTGTCACATAATTTTATTCACTATCAGAATTAAGTTCTTTAATAATATGGCTAATATTAGTGGATACAAACATGACATATTCTGGTTTTATTAGAAGTTCTAGTTAAATAGTCTGCTGAACTTTTATATTGATTTCAAAAAAGGAATTGTTTGCCATCTTTGTAGGTATATAACTATAAACTTGCCTATATTGCGCAAAAGATTGGAACTGGTAGACAAACTCATCAATGAGCTCCCACAACCATTGGTCAGGCAACTCCAAGGGGACCGGGGTTTCCGCAGAGAGAATATAGTTGAACAGATCACAATAGTTGTAAAAGGAAAGAAATCTTTGCTCTGGCTTAGGACCGCCAGGCACACGCGCATAGATGTCGCGGTAGTACAATTCTTTGTACAGGATCATGAAAACCTAAAACAGGAAAAAAAAATTATCCATCTTACAAAATTTTTACAAATCAATCATATTACTGATAGCGTACGTTTTGTAGTGTTTTATTAACCATGATAAGAGTCACACAATGTTCTTGAACTTTGCTTTAAATATTTACCAATGTTCACTTAATTACTATCCAAATGTTCCAGCCGAAGTTTAGAGTTCTATATTTTTGATATATATTCTTCTAATCTTTTACTAATACTTACAGAGTCTTCCTCAACAATTGGAGCCACCTCCTTCTCATCTGGCCAGGGGGTATTCTCAAAATACTGCTCAGTAAGTTTAGGGAAGGTGTTTTCATAGAGATTTAATATCTCAAATGTCATCCCTTCATTGATCATGTTACGGAAGTACACCAAAAACTTTTTTACCTGACAAATGATTTAAAAAGATATACAACAGTTGAAAACAAAAAAACAACTTATCCTAACAATATAAGAACACATATTATAAATATACATGAAGGATTCATCACTGATATAATGGTTGTAGATTGAGAGTGGGAACCAATATATAAAGTTAAATAAACATTGTGTTTAACTGATTTTTGGATGGATTAGACGTATAAGAAAGGATGCAAGTCGTTACTCGTGGACTTTAAGTAAGAAGATAATGATTAAGCCAATCGGAAGCCTTAATATTTATTAACTAGATCCCTGGATCATAAATTAATTGTTCATTTGCAACAGATATGTTGGAAACTTAAATTACTCGAAATTTTCATAAAAGCTATTTGCTTCAAGGCCTCTGCGTGTTTTTGACAAATAGGTAGCTGCAATTTCAATGTTTAAACAATTAACCAACCAATTAGCAAGGACACTGACAATTTATTTTATATTTAGGACATTTTAAATTCACTCTACTGAAATGTTTTATTCGGTGCATTTAACATGAAGAAAATAATGTGACTGTAAAACTGTAAAACCTTTTTATACTTACCAATTCTGGCATTTTATAGTATGATCTATCATACTCCAAATCATATTGGGGATCCCCCGTATGTGGCTCATAATCACCATGTGATTCATAGCCACCCTGCAAATCATTGTCTTTATTACAAATTATTTTGCATCCAAAAAACACTCCTTTTTAAATACATACAGCCAAAGAGACAGAAGACATTATATGAATCACATAATGTTGTTGATTCTATTCAAAATACATTACTTTTTGGAATAAAATTCAATTTTGCTGTTGGAGTGATTTTAGTAATAAGCATCAAGTGTATAGACATAAGAACCCAAGACCCTACTACAAGACAAGACCCACTTTTAGTATGTTGCATCCTGAATTGATAGATTCCATCACAGTACTTGGACGTTTTTTGTTATTTATAGTTTTAAATTACGAAATCGTTTGTTATAGCCAGTAATGTAAAGTTCTAGTTTGACAAAATACTAGGCCTTAATTTGATACTCCAGGTTATAATTTTCCAAATTTCGGCTTTGTTTCGATTCTACTTGACAGTTTAGAAGCCAGGAAAAGTAACATGGTCGCAGACTTTACCATATTATGTGAAAACGATACGAAGATAGGTTCAGTATGGGTTCTATTAGATAAACTATTTGCGGTTAAATATAACCTAAATTGTGTTTGCAATATGGCTTCACCAATTTATTCAATTGTATTTATAATATTGAAAACAAACCTCATTATAATCATCACTAGAATACATTATACTGTAGTTCACAAAATCACTATTTGATAGACAAATCCCTGACGTTCCACATTCATTAAGTTTATTTTATAGAAAGATGCGTGTTTTATATGACGTGACGGTTACTTGCGTATCCGACATATTGTCGCCAGGTTGCCACCCGTCAATGGAGTAATATAAGGACCATAGGCTGTATGAAATTATATCGTCATGTGAACTATTTGTTTTCTGTTACTCGATCTAATTTTAAACCTTAATAAGTGGCTTGTGATTGATAGAAACTACTTGTCATTTTAGGCCATTGTAAATTCACTAATTTTCTATAGGATAAATTAAACAGATAATAAGTGTAATCTTCACCTCATGAGGTGATCGGTAAGTTACCGTGAATCCAATAATTTTTAATGAATAAGCCATGAGTTTAATACAAATTTTGTTGCATTGTAACTAGCCTTCAAAATTATTAACATTTTTTTAAATTCCTTAAAAAACATTCGAGATTGAATAATTCTTCTCTTCTTCTTTTAAAATCCAAGCTGTCAGCCGGTCAACGCCTCGCTTTTGTGTCATTTCGGTGTCATTACAATTTGACGGTCGGGAAATTTGTGGTAAAAATTTTCTTCATTTTCGCAGAATAATCTAAAAACAAGAATGTTAGCCAGAAACGCTACAAATCTATTTTTCCGTTCAACTTACTTTGGAAAAAGTCCAATATATTTCAGAAATATCTTCACAACTTCTGTGAGGAATGATATAGTTAAAATACAAAGTACTGATGACTTCAAAGATAAAGTCATCAATAGCAAAGTTCCTGTAGTGGTCGACTTCTTTGCAACGTACGTATCTAGCTTAATTATAGTTACTATCTTATTTACATAATCTAAGCTATTCTGGTTTAATGAGATTTTTAAGAAAACTTAATAAATCCCATGTATTGCATCATTAGTAAATAGTCTCTAGGAAAAGGAAGTACTTAAAATGCATATTGAAAGGAAATTATTGCAGGCAAGAAAATAAGACGATTTTAAAAGTGTAACAAATTGGACATAATATTTGGGCACAAAAGGTGCCGTGACTGCTGTTTGTACAGTGTTTCATAGAATGTTTGTCGGGATGAAATTTGAATGAAGAATGTTCGTGTTTTTATGTGTCTATGGTTACTCCAATAGCTTATTTGTTTTTCATTTTCAATGAAGTCAAATTTATAATTCTCTATACTTTTCTTGCTGATAAAAAATGCTATGAAACATAATCTATTTAGGCACTTAGGAAATTAGGTGTTTATAGCAAGTATTTGTATGAGTTGTAGCTGATAAATAGAGAGTATACTAAATGTTTGAGTTACTATGTAGTGTATAATTTTAATAAAACATGTATGATGAAAAAACTGATAATTGGAAATAAGAAATGCCAAAACACAGATTATGATCCTAATTCATATCCTAATTGTAGATGCCAATAAATGACAGCACTTATATAAATTTTGAAAACATGATTTTGGTTGAAATAAATATTTATTATAATTACTCAGGTTCCTAAGTCCGTTAAGACTATAACAGAATAAATATATATGTTTCAGATGGTGCAACCCATGTAGGCTGTTGACTCCCCGTCTGGAGTCCATCATATCAGAAAATAAAGGAAAAGTTGTGCTTGCAAAAGTTGACATAGACGAGCAGACAGACTTAGCGCTCGACTATGAAGTGAGCTCTGTACCTGTCTTAGTGGCCATTAAGAACGGCAAAGTGCAACAACGCTTGGTGGGACTACAAGATACTGACAAACTACGCAAATGGATTGAGCAGTTCACCTCCGAGGAAGCGAAGGCGGAAGTCAAGGCTTAAAGCGCATACAGTTGATATTTAATAAATTATTATATAATTGTTACCAATATGTAGTTAAAAAAATAAAGCTAAATGAAAATACAGTTTATTCTTGTAGACATTGTATTAAACTCCTAGCTCTACTGTATACATTGTCATCGGGTTTTATTGCTGCTTCATCATTTTCAGTTTTTTCTTCAGACGGTTCATCCTCTTTTCCTTGTGTGTCTGTCCAATCGTCCATTTGTTTAATAATCTTAGTTGCATCT
The DNA here is from genome assembly GCA_018245675.1 of Agara michaeli. Lineage (NCBI taxonomy): Eukaryota > Metazoa > Arthropoda > Insecta > Lepidoptera > Hesperiidae > Agara > Agara michaeli. Next base: position 35,491 of record DWDX01000060.1, on the reverse strand, counting down.
GCTAAAAGCATATTCCTTATATTTCCTTTGGCAGATTCAAAATATTCCAACAGAGTAGGCCACGATGAATCTGGTATAAGTTGTGTGGAGAATTTGTTTTTATAGAGCCATACTTGCTTTGATTTCATGAATTTCCAGTTCTGTCGGTCATGTTTCCACTGAGATAAGTAACTGATACACTGTGATTTGAGTTGGTCCTTGGCTATTGCTTCCGCTTCAGCTTGACGTTCAGCATGTTTCTCCCTTTTCAACTGGCGAATGGATTTCTTATTCTTCTTTCCTGTAGACTCGTCGGGAACAATTTGTTTCTTCTTTTTTTTCTTGGGTCTAACTTCAGGTTCAGAATCTTCATCATCTTCAACATGTCTTTTCACAGGGACTCGCTCTGAATCACTATCTTCATTATTAATGATGTTCGATTCGTTGTTATCAATTTCTTGTTTGCTTATATCTTCTGTTGAACCAGAGGTTTGTTCTTCATATTTAGCTTTCTTATTCTTTGATTTTTTCTTTTTTCCGCCCATAATTTAGTACAGTGATTCTGTTACATATATTTTTTGGTTTCGTATGTGTCTTTCTCTCAATGTAATACAGATATACATACAATAAACATCAAATAATATTTGCTCGCATGCGCGATGCTCATAACCTAAGTTCTACTATACTATATACATACCTATACAACAATATCTTTACATAAATTATGACATCGGGTGCCCCTGAAGCAACTAATGTCAGTTTGTCAATTTCATTATGTTTGTTTTATCTGCCTTTGAGCAATAGAAAAATAATAAATAAAATGTAGGTCTACTTACATTTTCGTTTTATTAAACGTATAAGCTTATCAAACACGTTAATTTTATGACAATGTATTGCTAGTACTTTAACACGAATGTTTATTATAATATTTGTATTTACTTGTGTCTTTTTATTTGACCGAATTCAGTAGACATACATTTTAAATAAGGTAAATAATTAATTAATAATGCTTAAATAAAATAAACAATAAAATATGTGTGATGGCATATTTTAGAATTTTAAACAACGATCATGGTCACCCAATCAATCGCAATTTTTGGCACGTCACAGCCGCGTCATCATGTCCCCGTGTCTGCTTTTATCACTCGGGAATTAATATATTCGACATTATCAAACGTTATCGATACCTTTTTATGTGAACATTAAATTTAAGTCTGTTTCGAAATTATTATTTAAGATGGAGCTGTTGAGGCAGGTGTCTAACACACAGTTTTTGTTTCCTGCCGCAGCTGTAGCCGTTGTTTTATTATGCGCGGCACTAGTATTTATGTTTGGTTTCCACTCCGCGGAGCAACCGCAATTCGAAAAGCTCTCACTGGTGTTGGATGACAAGAAGACCTCCAGCAAAAAGAGGAAAATCAAGGAGAAGGTAAGCAACAATATGTTTCTTTCACCCGGCCACTCTGACTAGGCGGGCAATGTGTGCTCGTTTTATTTTTAACCTTTTAACATAAACGCTTTTAATTTAAAGTTAAAACATCAAAATAAATAAAAGTCGGTGAGTGTTGTCTCTATATTTGTTATAGAAGTCTTCGCCAAACCGCACCGCGAGCGACGATGCCAAGGCGAAGCCTGAGATCTCCAAGAAATCTCCTGCAAAGGAGAAGAAAGAAGAAAAACCTAAAGAGGGTGAAAAGTTGAAACCAAAAGAAAAAATCGAGCCAAAAATTGTAAAGAAAGATGCCCCTGCTGAGGCCAAGAAAGGCAAGAAAAGTAAGCAGTTGACTGACATAGAGAAACCTGCTGACTTTGATGATGGCGGGTGGCAAGAAGTGCCGAAGAAAAATGAGAAAAAGAAAGTGAAAGGTGCAGATGAGAAGGAAAAGAAAGAAAGCCCCGCAAAAAAGAACAAGAAGAAAGCTAAAGATGCTGATGTGGAAGCTGGAACTACTGTTTATGTTGCAGTAGCGCAAGAGGAAACAAATAAAACTGTGATTGCTGCTGGCCCTGAGGTTGATGAGGATGCTGCAAGGGCTCTTCAGGCCCAAATTGAAGAGATGCAGAAGGTGCTTAAGGAGGTATTTATGAATTACATTAAACTAATAAACAACAAATCAATTGCGTATTAATTAACTTTAAAATTCATAAAATCTTAATTGGTATGTAGATCAAGAGCAATTTGTATATTTATTATTATCGTTATAGTGAAGTACATCCATATACAACACTTTTAACTGATTTGTTTACCACTAACCTTATTTCTCCCTAACTTTAATGTATAAATTTGTGCTCCGATGCAGGTGTTTTCACAAGAAATGTTTTCACAAGAAAAAATTCACAAATGTTCTAGTGATTATCAGGGTGTTTAATGATGTTAGTCATATCATAATTGTTGGGTTTATCTCATGCATGTCGACAAGTAATATACTATAGTACCTATCCATCAATTAACCTACCAATTGCACAGTACCAATGGGGTAATATTATTGGTAGTATTTTTTATAAGCAGTATCTTTATAATTTATCAGTGCAATCCTTCGTTTTATAAAAGTATTTCATTTTTAAAATGTTCATTCAGGCAGAACGTCGCGACCAGGGTGTAGCCAGTGAGGATAATGAAAATGAAGACACCCCAGATGAGGAAGTGAGTGATGTAAAGGATCTCAGAAGCAATAAGAAGCAGGAGAACAAGGAGAAGCAGAAGAAAAAGGCTAGTGAGGTAACATGACATTGAAATACGGTTTATATAGTAACAAGCTTTTGCACGCGACTTTGTTCCACCCCCACCGCCAAAAATTTAATTATTTACGACATCACATTAGAAACCCCAAAACTAACAGTATTTCTCTACTATATAATGGATGTTATTATACATATAAACCTTCCTCTTGCATCACTTTATCTATTTAAAAAACTGCATTAAAATCCGTCGCAGTTTTAAAGATCTAAGTATACATAATATATACCATCATCCTATTGAGATTCAGTTGATTAAAAAAATTATTATGGTGTCATTCAAAAGTACAATCAACAATAAAATGGGGCACTGAACATGAATTTACCATCTGTTTTTAAAGCTTTACATTTTTCATTTTAGACTGCAGCAGTTGTGAAGAATGCATCCAAGTCCGAGGAGAGGGAGTCCTCGGACTCTGATAAGAAAGATGACAAGCAGACAGCTCCTGCATTTGATGAACTTGGAGGTTTGTATTACATATTTTATTTACACATGAAAGACGAATAGAATGAAATGCATAGAGTTACATATTTGTTGTTCATTATTGTCCATGCTAGTTTAACCCGTCAAATATTCCATAGATAATTCTTTTGCAAACATAAAATTCGTATTTCTTTATATTTCAGATACATGGACAGATACCAAGGTTCCAAAGAAGAGCAAAAAGAAGGCTCGCAAGGATCAGTGAACAGCGAGTGACACAGTCAGGGTCCGGCAGGGCGTCACCCCCCTGTCGCTAGCTCAATGCCATTCACACCGGTCATAAAACTACATCTGAGTCTAACAAATCATCATAAAGTGTAATCTACATCGTTGTATGTTACTCAAGCATTCATTGTTCAAGCAGCCTTTCAATTCTAAACAATTAAATAGACACAATTTACAGGTGTTAGCCGCAGGTCGTAGTTTTATAGGGTATGAAGTTGTTATCATTTAAGTTTTTATTATTATTGCTGTTCACACACATTCAGTTTACATACGTCCATGTTTAAGTTGAATATTTTATGTTATGACTTGTTTTTTTTTTTAACATACTATTTTAATAATTGTTTTCATTATTGCATAATAGATTTTTGTTTTCGTTTCACGGGAGTCATTATATTTTTGTGATAGAACTTTTTGGAATCTGCAATATTGTTTGGTGTTGTTACACACTATTATTACGCTGGGGTGATGTACATTTACTGAATGTGTCCGGTATTACTATTTAGAGGAATACCAATGTGTGGTGTACGACAACAACCGTATGTCTTTAACCTGATATAGAACGTAATATATTACGTAGTTAAGATACCTTGTTCTCTTTCAAAATCTTTTGGTGCTTGTAGTTGTAAGTATTTAGCCTACATTCATTCCATTTGTGAGTATTTTTTCCTTTCCTACTCTATACACTGTAGCGGATATGTAGCAATTAACCTTTCCCTCCCCTCCCCCCGCCCTGCCCCCGGACAATCAAATGTTCGATTTGTATTGTTACATTGTAATTACATCTAAAGTGACCCCGAAGGAACCTGAAATTGGACCAAAACTCTGTGAAGAATAAATAATGATACGCAATATAACGGTTGTTAGGTTGTGTTAAGATCTTGATTAGTACAAATTTAATCATAAGGTCCTCAACGGACGGTAATCAAAAATGTCTTAGCTCCTCTAAAGTTGCAACGATAAAACATAATCACAAATTTTCTTTAAAATCGTTAACATTGTTACATTGTTATTCTTTAAAAAAAAAATTCTGTAATAATATATTATATCATATGCGATAGCAATAGTACTTATTTTTTAAGAAGTTTGTTCAAAACAACTAATATTATTTGCTTAAAAGATGTACTTTTTTAACAATATAAATAATGTATCTTATTTATTTCCCAGTGTATTGTATTTCATGTTATATACATTCTATGTAGAAGAATTTGTGAATTTTTTCCGTCCGTACGATTATGTTTGTAGTCTTACTTGAGATATGTTTGATTATATTCGTAGCACTTTGTCAAGTGCGCCACTGGTTTGCGTTCATGAATATCTGTTATTACAGTTCTTACTAACTCGTTAGGTTCAAATAACCACATAACCGGCTTCAAAACATCGATTTTTTATTGCAGATTCCTTTTTTGTAAACCTAGATGTAAGTATAATGGAAAAAGTTGGAAAACTCTTTGTGAAAATGTCTAAAGTTGAATTTATTAAATAGGCAGCATGTTAATGTCGATAATATTATAAATGCATAATTTATCATTATGTATATAATATAGGGGAAAAACATAATTATTTTGAATATTATGTAGTTATAAAGATGATATAATTAGATATGATTGTAATTAATTATAAAATTTTTATTAGTTCTGTAATTACTCATCGGACGTGCATTATTCAGTTGTAGAATTTCTCTGACTGGATACGTCCTTTACCAGTGAATAATAAATTAGTAAAGTGAAAATTGATTGCACCACTGAGCAAGTGGCCCCTTCTAGTTACGTTATATATTCGATTTTCAAATTTGTGATAGTAACAGTAGCTCCGTTTATGCAGACCGCGGTATCATGGTGCGTTGCAATAATAGTACATACGTACATAGTTATAATAGTTACAATGTAAACGTGGCGACGACGACCTTTGGTACTCAAACGATTAACCATATTTTTATTGCTATGTGTAAGTAAGGTAAAAGAGTGTTGCGAAATTTTATTTTCAGTTATTTTGTGTCTAAAAAGGAATATTATATCGTGCTATTTATAACAACTGTACTTAGTGCCTAAATTTATTTAGTAATGCAGTTTTTTGAACTATCGATCATAGAACATAGGTACGAGAATATGTTACATTTGCCTTCATTGGCAACGCGCGCCAGACGTCAAAACTCATGGATATCTTATCTTGAAATGTTTTTCCTTAAGGTCTAAACAGTGAATGTGTAATATGAATATTTTTTTAAATTCAATAAAGAGTGATATTGACACATTTTTCTTATTCCACTTAACACTAACAACTCCCATCTGTCCTGTTTTTTTTTTTTTTGGTGTTGAATAAAACCATCATCTTGTCAATATCAATATTTAATCGTACAAATGCTGACAGTACAAAATGCCTACGAGATTCGAGATTACAGTGAAGTTAATGCATAATATTTTCAATACAAAACATTAAATATAGACTTATCCGAGTGTAGTAAAATATTATACATGCAATACGTATTAAGGTTACAGTAATATTGAGGGTACATAAAGTAGTATTGATTGTACTTAAATTGTCAGTGCTCGAAAAGGTCCATTATTGGATAAACCGAAAGACTTAGTCATTGCGAGACGAAAATATAAATAGACGAATGTACGTTCTTGGCAAGTTGTGGATGATTAAATATTTGTGAGTGGCTGCGTGTATTAACATGCGTCTATGTATTGAAGCTTCATTCGGATCAGTGAAAGTGACCATTTCGTTCGGATCAGATAAATAGTGCATGTGTGTTCGATACTTTCATTGGATAATAGGAATTTTAAAACGACATTTAAATGGAGGTTGGCCAATTCGTGTACCTACACATCATTCGCATCGGTATTAAATGTTTCTTCTAGACATTTGAAAGGTATGGAAGTAATTGATAAATCGAGAGTTTTATTCTTATTTTAGTGGGAATTGTTGGTTTGGCAGCGTGTAATTAAATCAAGAGTACTTAAAATCAGAGGCTATGGGCCCAGACCACTATACGTTGCCCGTCAATTCTACTACTGAAGATGTACTTATTAAACACGTGCAGTTTGGCAAAGGATTCTACACTATAGAAGCTGTCAAACATGCAGACACCTGACGATAAAAGGTTCTTAGAACGCAATACATTATGTGATCTCAGATATGAATGAGAATTTTTCTGGAAGAGTCATGTGTTCCCGGATCATTACCCCTTAAGGCGCAACAATAATACAACCAGCGCTGATTCGAGAAACTTCTCATTCAAAACTTGTATGAATTGTACTAAGCTTCGTTCATTGCCGTTGGCGGCCACGGATGGTCATTGGATTATGGAGCAAGCGTCATTTCGTTTGATCGATTTTTCGTGTAACGTTATGGAGTTCGCCACCAAGAGAGCATTACCACACCTCTCAATACAATAATGGAATCTATATTGAACTTCGAAGTGAACTATATTTAGTTGGGCTAGTTCATGAATAGTTTGTTAGTGCTATCTACTGGTGGTTAGATTGGTGTCGCAACTGTCGGTGGTATTACAATTCGGAGTCGCTTTTGGTGGCAGTTTTGTTGTGTTTGCGCGGTGCGGTCGGCGGCGCGGCGCTCTTGCTGCGCGGCTTGCGGCGCACGCGGCGACGCAGCCGCCGCAGCTTGCCGCCGGGCGCGGGCGCGACGTGCACGCGGGCCGTCTTCGTCTCCACCTCCAGTTTCAAACGCGCGAACATATCGTAGTTTGTTATTGTACACATCTTACCTAAAATGTGTTATAATTTAAATTCTTGTTTAATTGTTACTGTTCATTGTAAATGTAACATATTCCTGTTATTAAAGTAGAAAAATGTATAATTAATTTTTACAATGTTAGGAATGAAATTACCGTTGCAATATTCCTCTCCGCACTCTGCGCACGAAACGATCCTCGTCTCGGTCACACCCGACCGATTCTTAGTTTTTCTGATCATGCTGTTTTTCGCGTACTCCCTGGTGTCCTTGGCCTTCGTTTTTAGTTCGGATTTACCAAGTTCTATCAATCTACAACAATAATAATTTATTATGACTGTAACTGTTTGTTTGGGATTTTTGTTTCATATGGCAACAATGAACTAACCTCGCTTAGTGTTGGTACCTGTAGAATTAAGCTTTCTAGCGGTGTACAGTCGTTTGGATGAAACATTCAGCATTTAATAGGTTTAGTTTTACATTCCATTGGTGACTTCACATAAACCATTATTTATAAGTAAGAAAAGACATACCGGTTAAAATATTCCTCGTCAAGTTTAGACTTTGGCCTTATTGAGGTCAACATTCGCCACTCGATGGGTACTGCACACAGCTCCTCAAACTTCAGCCCCCTCATTTCGACAGGCACCGGATCCATGAAAGTGAAATGTTTTTCCTCATAACCTCGTGTCCCCAACTTTTCATATCCCCGAAGCTCCTTACGTGACGTTTTCGTTTTGTGGTCCTCGGATTTATCTTTGATTTTGATGTCTTCGGCCCTCACCTATAATTTATTGCTATCACTTTGGTATATTATTGTACCTACTATCCTATTTACTGTTTTGTACTCTGCATTACCTTTTCGGGTCTGGTTTTGAAATCTGGAACTTTATCCAAAACAGCTCTATACTCTTCAGCGGTATTTATGACAGTTTTAGATAAATCGAGCATAGGAGCTTCATCTTTCTTTTTATCAAACAAGTCGTCTAACTTAGACATTGTAGTAGTAGAATCACAAATGCTCTGTAATGCATTACCGGCTTCATTGATTTAACATCTAGCCCATTTCCTAGAAACGGTTGGATCGATATCTGTATCAAGGAGGTAACCTAATTTCCAATACGTATTGCACCAAACCCTAACAGTACCTACTAATTTGTGCGGACTCTAAGCTTTTCAGTATTTTTTTACTTTATAATAACGTATAAAACGAAGAAAATTTAGAAATAACCTTAGTTTTCTTGATTATAAGACCTCATTTATGTAGTAAAGTTCTTTTTTACACTATCTATATCGCTTAAACTATTCTTGTTTCTTTCATTTACATCGTCCACCCATAATTTTCTGCTTCCATATTTGTCGTTAATAAACTTTTGCGACAATGTGATTCTTTTCGTAGGTGACATTTTTTCCGATTTTTTAAATTCCGTTTTTTCCATTCCTATTATTTGTCCTAAGGATGTAAACTCCGGTATTATGTTATTCACGGGTTCACATGTGTTGTCCTGCCTAACAAATTCTTGACTAGCCCGCTTATGTCTCCAGTAAGATTGACTTAACGAATTTCGCTGTTTAACATTATTATCAACGGTCCTCTCAGACCTCGTTGGAGGACTTGGAGATCTACTGTCTTCACTAGATAGCGACATGTATTGTCTTACTTGCGGTCGATATTTTTGGCGAAGTTTCCTCTTTTGAGTGTAAAATGGATCCTTTTCACTTTGTTTCTTGTACTGAGCCGCAGGCCTATTGGCGCCCCATTTTGGTCGATTTTCTATATCTTTTTTGTATCTTTCTTCAGACCGCATCCGTCGCTCCTTCTTTAAGCTATTGCGGTGACCGTCTTGGGGAGCATTTTCATCGATATTTTGATAATCGATATCTATGTCTCTAGCGAGTTCATCGGTTTCAACTATCTTGTCGGCTGTTATTCTATAAATATTTGGGTCAGTTTGAGTAGATGCATCTCTGGTCCGTAAAGTTCGGTATTTTCGAGGTGTAAGAACTCTCCCCGTGTCAGTAATTTCATTAACACTATTAAGCGAATTTAAAGAGACGCTGTATAAACTATTTATGCTTTGCGGAACTAAAACTGCAAGTTGCACATTGTTTGATGTTCCTGTTATCTCTCCATTGCCATTAACACCAATCGGTACAATATTCAACTGGTTATCGGTCAGCGCAAGAGGTGGCATATTATGAATAAATAAATTTAAATTTCCAGTAGCTACAGACCGTGGCGAGTTACATGCTGTTGTTTGATGGGAAACGTATTCTTTTTTATGACTTGTTGCCGAATGTACATCGTACGTTCTGCTCGTTTTTGTCGGGCTTACAATTTTTGTAGGACTGGATTGATGTGTTTGTGCTTCTTTTGGAGTAAAATCTTCTTCAGTATTTGATTTACATTCATTTGTTCCAGCCAATTGTTTATGATAGCTGAACCTTTTCTCCTTTTCTTGTCGCGCCTTTTTTTCGGCGTCCTCAAGCGCGGCTTTTAGTGCATCAAGTCGTCGTTTTTCTTTAATTTGTTTTTCCTCATTTTTTCTTTTTTCTTCTTCTATTTTTAGTCTATCTTCTTCCTGCTGTCGCTGTATTCTTAATTCTTCTAATCGTTCTTCTCTTAATTTCCTTTCTCTTTCATCTTGGCGACGTTTTTCTTGATCTTCTAACTGACTTAAAATTGCTGATTGCAACTCTAAAGCCTTTAAACGTTTGTTTTCCCGCTGGGCCTTTATTTCTGGCTCTATGGGTACATTTTGTCCCCTGAGAAATGTCCTGAAAAGAATATTAAGTGGATGAATATGTCACACAATGAATAATGCATTAATAAATGAAAGTTACGGAATTACACTGTGATTAAATATTGAATGCTCACCTTCCTTCGTCACTTCCGTTATAAGACGACCTGTCACAGTCCACTCCTGAGTTGGTGGAACTTCTTTGGTCGATGACTAGAATATCCGCTGTGTTTTCAATCATATTTAAACCTCGTTCCACCCATGACGGAGTTCCTTTTTTGTGGTGATGCATCTGAATACATGTGAATTACGAATACTTTTAATGCATTTCGTTCTTATGGTACGCCTTTGAAATTGATAAAACATATTAATTGTTAATCAAGCGCGTCATAAGTCAGGTTAAAAATTACCTGTGGTAACCTCTCATTAGGTGCTGTGGGTTCCCACAGTCTGCCAGTAGCGACTCCGCGGTCGCCCCAACGAGGGCGGCCCTCTTCAGCCGGGCCGGAGGGGCTCCGGGCAGACCACATGCCGTCAGTGGAACGCCCGCTTGTAGGTTTCTTCGTGCTAGAAATACTACCTTTGAGAATAATATTAACCAGTTTTTCTTTAAATTAATTTACCAAACTTCTAATTTACCTTAGGGTGGCCAGACAAACAGTTCATTATAACAGTTACATCTATATTTAATTACGTTGCTATACCGTGAGAAGGACTTATAAATATGGGTAAATAGTAATGAAAATTATATTGGTAAAGCTACTTATACAATTGATTACGTCTTAGTTGGCTTATGTATAAATAGGCAAAGGCAAAGCGGTTCAGTACATTTTTATTCTCTGTTTGTCAGCCGACTTTCCTCTCCTTTTTTATGAAGTTTGTTTTTAAGACTCATATAACGTACCTATTGTCCTGTTCTTCTTGTTGCCAGGCTACGACGGGATTTTGACAAGCAGGAACAATATGCAGCGTTCCTTGGCCCCGTGTGTTCATATGATTGACAGTTTCACTTCCGTAACCTGAAGTGTCGCCTTCGCCGTCTTCGTCGTAAAAAGCGAATCGCTTTGCACTGGAAATGTTTCGATTAAGCGCTTCTTTGGTCCTTCTGTTGTCGTCTTTAGCTGTTTTCTCGTTGTGTATTTTGTGTATAGGTGGCAAGCTGGGACTTCTTTGGCGTTCTGCTGGTTCTTGGTATTCGTACGAGGACTGTTTGTGCAATTCGAGTGAACTCGCAAATTGGTTCCGCACTTGCAAGCGATTCGTGTATCGCTCACCGGAACCCCAGGGTAAATAAAGATGAGACATTTCTTCTGTAACAAATAATATAACATTTAAAGAATGTTCCAGATTTCAACTTGCCGTATTAAGAACCTTTCCTGACAAACGTCGATTCAAAATGAACTATTCTTGAAATTTGAATGGAAAAATATAAGAGATTTCCCCTTTACGTTGCTGCTGAAGGGTTTTCCATGTTTAGTCGATAGCGCATGCTAGGAAAGCCATTAATCGGGCATGCTACGAGAAATATGTATGTAAGTACGTTCACCTTTAAACCAGAATTGGTGTTTTTCAATTGCACAGATCTGAAGTAAACTTAAACACACTAACGACACATGCGAAAAGATTAAATTGAAACTTGTATTTGTATTAACGTTATTTGCGATTTTGGTAATGAATTTAAATTAGAGAAGCGATAATTAATCTAATAAAAGTTAAATACATTACATTTCATTTTCTTTTGTACGTATTCTAAACGCGGGGTAATACCTAAGTACACTAGAATGTTACAGAACTACCGACACTATAAGCCTTGGGTATCAAAGACCACGAAAAGAGGTCGCGACACCACGTGCAAGGATTGCGTGTGTCTTAACACGCGTTCCAATTTCAATTTAGTTCAAAATAATATCATAATAAAAAAAACTATGAGGGTAATTTAATATTTAAAATACAAAAAATGAGTCCGAGTTATTACTTGCTGCTAAGACTTAGCTATATGTACTTACCTAGTTGATAATAGTCACTGCGAAATGATAACCTAGGTATTAAATAGGTTAACGTAACTAGCAGCTACTTCTTACTGTTTTGTAAGTCTTTGTTTTTATACTTTTATATTTAAATAATAAACTACTTGGTTAATGAATGAGATCTGATATACATGCGTTATTACATAAGCTTATCTTGCTATTCATTCTAACAAAGTTACACTTGTAAGTTTCGGCTTATGATAATTCAGAGAACTTTTACTTTAATTAATAAGCCGTAACGGATATAAATATATAATACGAATATAAATGAAACAAGTCTTGTATAAATGAGGTGATTCTTAGGTAAGTGGGTATATGTGAAATATAGAATAATCGAGTCAACGTAGTAATGTAGGCGAGAATGTTGTCATTATACTACCGTTCTCTTACTGAAACAGCTTTCTACGGTTTAGGTACGTTAATTACAGATATCACAAATATACAGTGTAATAACAAAGTGGAACTATCTTGTAAATAGCAGCGCATTTGTTTGCGTCGTCGTCCGCTGCCGCCCGCCACGCTCTCGTGCGTTCTCAACTAATGAGTAGCGAATGTTTTCTTTTCATCATATTATCATAACGCTATAATAAATCCCTTATGTAATGTATCAATTAGGCCAAACTGAAAGTTTACTGTCATAAAAACAATTCAAGATGTTATTTTTATGCTGTCGTTTCAGGCATTTAAAGTATTTTTTAAACTCTTCGTTCCGTCATTAAATTTTTTTCGACGGAACTTCCAGCATTCTTTTGTATATTTGAAATAAGTAACGGTATCGATTAATAAAATTAGGTTTAAGATTACAATTATAATATTTCCTCATTAGGTATCCTTATATGTTACTGATAGTTAAGGGCAGAGGTCACAGAGGTTACTTCAAGTCAATGTGCGACCTTTAGGCGTATGGTTATCGATTACCAATATCACGCACGCCGTGTTAACAGGTGGCTAATTGTATGGCCGCGCTCATCATTCATACCTCAAATATTTACCCACGTAGGTGCCCTAAAAAACCATTTCTATCAGAAAAGCGAATATACCGAAATGTTTGCTGATGATTTAGTCTTCTGTATACTAATTTATTTTTTGTATTACGATCGTAATCAATTATTATAGGTGCCGAACTATAAATAATATACATTACTGACCAGGCCAATGGCTTATCTCATACACTGTAACAGTTTTGAAAAAAGTAGGTACAAGATTAGTGTTCACCTGACTTTTTTGAACCTTAATAAATATTATTTTCTTAGTATGATATAACAATTTGACACAAATCTAGTCTCAATTGTGGCATATAACATTATGCCAACACATAAATTATTGTAAAAGGTGTTTCTAAAGTTTCTAGCAACTGGAAATGGAAATATTTCGTTTATAACCTAATTCACTTTAAAGATATAAATAAATTACCTCCCATAGCGTTCTGAAAATAAATATAAATGGTGTACGGACTTATTATAAAAATGTCTACATGGTTGGGATCAATTTAAACGTTTGTCTCAAGTATTGGAATATTAATAAATTAATCGTTCATCCATATCATGTATATCTATATTATTATATAAAAAAGAAAGGTAATAGATGATGGACTGACCGAGTGATTAACGAACATCGTAAACAGCTAAAACTAGAATCCTGAATTTTTACAGCTGTACGTATCAAAGCTCGTAGTTTAGACGGGTTTACGTTTTTCAATAACTTTTCTCGACTAAATTGTAAAAATGCTTCACTTGTTTTCTCTTATATTTCATTGACATTCCACTGGCACAGGCGTACTTAAAAAATGCCAAAATTCTAGAATCAAGGCCCATGAAAACATATTTACATTTATTTATCCTCGGTAATAAAAGTATTTTAGTATTTGAAACAATTATTTATTTTTTGTTTGTCTTTTAATTTAATAATTAGCTTTACAAATTGATTACACATAATAATCATGTAAACTTAGGAAATCATTGTGTTTGGATCTATTTGTATTCGAGTGCAGTAACTATAGTCGGTGCGAGTATGTAAATTATTGAAAGTAAAATACATAACACATTTGTTTACGAAGGAGAACAAATTTCATTGTTGCTTTCTAATCATATTCGATCGATCATGTTATCTTTTTAGAGAAGAGAACTTAAGTATAAGATTTTTTGTAAGTTTTTCAATAAAATATGCAGCACAACTTAACTGCATATGAGGATAATTATGTCAGAATATTTATGTAGCCCGTGATAGATAGAGGTTTGCTGAAATATTTGACTGCCACTTTGCTAGCCCGGTAATTTCCATGCGGGTTCTGGGCCAGGTGATCCAAGCAGGACTTAATTCTCTGTCACAAGTCTGATGTCTTTCAATTTTAAATGAAAAGATAAGTGTGATAATATAATACATGCACTTTATATCACATTAAAAAATCAATCAATTATATCTACATCAAAACAGAAAACTAAAAAAACATCAAAAAATTAAATATCTTACTCTGCTATCTACCTAGCCTACCTACCTTTGCTAAACACGAACAGTTTTTGTATTATGATTTTAAATGAATCTTCATGAATTAGGTATACTCTATCAGCATGTAATACTTTTTACGATGAAAATTTTACACAAGGGACGAGTAAATCTTTATTTTACCTAAACAAAAAATAAGTGTGGCATGTCAGACTTTATTGTATGTATTTATGGACAGCACTCTACGTATGGACTTATTACCCACTATACTTACGTGTGAGAAGTTGCTTGAATAGCATTCAAATAACTGCATTTTAGATAATATCCCGGCCTGGGAGAGCGCACGAGCGACGTTAGTTCATACCCACATAAATCATATTGTCAAACGACACGCACGTAAGGATCTTTATGTACAATTATTTAATTGTTTTCTCAATTACAAAATGCACATTTTTATGCGTCAAATATATAATAACAATACGGCATATGTAGATACGTACCGAACAAATTAATGGGGTTTAATATTTAGATCTTAACTGACCCACTGTAACGTGCGAAACGAACAAATTAGTTGACGCGAGTGGACGGAAACATCAAAAGAAATAGCGACCGCGAATTATGTATGGAACGTGAAGCGGCGTGCTGCAGGCGAGATACGGCGGCGCGGCCGCGTGGCCGGCGCGCGTACGTCACGCGCACGGGGTCCGCGCGGGCCGGGTACAGACCTCTCTCCCGCGCCCACTGCTGTTTCTTCTGCTGGATTAAAGATGCCGGCTTGCTCACTGACAGCATCGCACCGCACTATACATTACACTTTCTAATGCCCCGTACTGCACACGCGTTGCGCTTCCTCTAACCGCGACGTAGTTACGGTGCACCGGCTAATGAGTGCTCCGGAGTGCTTTTTAAAAACGGTCGCTCGCGCATCGTCGGCGGCGCGTATCGGTTCGTTTCGCGCGTGCACCCATTGTCCGAGATCGCCGGACTCCCACTTCGTCCACACTGATCGCTCCCACGAGCAACAATGACTGTTCAGTAGGTGCACTAATGTGCCGATATACCCATGTATTGAGAGTAACGATAGCGTCGGCCGCTCGAGCCGCTCGCCCTCTAACACGGTCGCGCCGTCTGGACGTGTCTTATGGCCCTTTTTATTTCAGCGCATGTCAAGCAAATGTGAATGTTTCAGACGAAAGCCTCGGAAAAGCCGCGGATCGATAATGTAGTCATAGTAACGTTTGTTTCACGTGGTCGCAACGAAATGTGGTATTTTTCTCATTTGCATTTAGGCCACGACATGACGCTGCAAATTATTAAGGCATAAATTTATGTCTGGGCAGCACTTAACGGTATTCACATTACTTACATTATTTTTAGCACGACTTACCGCAAGTGAAATTAAAGCAACCTTGCTGTAACTGCCTAGTTGCGAGTACTTACGAATATATAATGTTTGTCAGTTGGGTCAGTATCTGTGTTTTAAGACTGATACCCAGACTGCTAAATGAGAAATATTAATTCGCTTTTGTTACATAACGTAACGTACGTAACACCTGTTAGGTACTAGATGAACTGATTGATAAGTACTAATATTCAATGTGCACAGGCGTGCATGCTCATTTGTTTCGCTTTTCAGAAAATCTACGTTTCACATGCGGTGTGATCTCGGCTAAACCCTAGCTTATCACATAATAAAAAACAGTGGAAAACTTTATATGGCAGTGGAAGTGTAGATATTAGTAACTTTTACTGACTGATATGTCAGACTTAACAAGCTGGTGGTTGATGCAAGAAACTGGGTTGTATATTTCACTTGGCGTTATGTTATCAACGGTTTATCTACGACGCAGTAACTTGCGAACATGTTGAAAACGACTTGTATCCCTGACCTCTCCACTTCCTGTGCCGTATCCGCTTTTTTAAGCTCCTTGATTGCATGTTTATTTAATAGAGTTGAAAACATACTGTAATCAGATTTAAAATTCCATATATTTTGTACAAATAAAGCAATAAAGACAATCAGTTTTATATGCCCGCTTCTGCATGGCTGGAAGGAGCGGGTTATTTAAGAATAGCAGTACTTTTACTGTAACACAACCATTGAAAATTACATTATTTCTTAGTATGGTTCAGTTTAGGTAAAGGTTAATTTTTATCTGAATTACAGTTCGAAAACTTTAAATGGATCTAGTAGTACGAGCTACGAGTATTCACTTATGAAGTTGCGTGTTTTTTCAAATTAGAACAATATTAAAATTGACAGTTATATAGGTATCTACTATTTGTATCTATGCATGTATTTAACCAGTTCAACAGAATCATTGTAAATGATGTGAGAGTGAGCTGTATTGCGATTTGAAAACATAAAATGCAGTTACTTTGTGAAAGTGTTCAAGAAAACGGCTCGCCAACATAGATAAGCAGACGATTAGTAATTATTTATTTCACTCAACTTTACATAGCCACTCATGATTTATATAATAATTCCATTTATTATTGTGATATTTTAATTTCTCATCAATTATCCTGTTTCTGTTTATTGTTCAAAGGCTTTCAAATATGTTCCGGCGTACGAGTCCCATTCTTAGCAGTGCCGGCTTTGGGGGTGGCCAGCAAGGCAGTCGCCCAGAGATGCGCGTCACAACAACTGAAATTAGAAAAAATAAATATTTGAGACTTTAGTTTTATAAGTATTAGTATAACAATATAATTCCTTTGGTATAAAAGCTAATATTAATGAAATTCAACTTGTTTATTATTATTATTTCTGAAGGCTGTGTAATCGAAAAGATCTACCGCTCGGGTCCTAGCACTGGCTAAGACCACCAATTCTCAATTATAATAACTGCTTTATAGCCGAAGATGAATATAATTGTAATTATAAGTTTGTGATTTGAACAGAGAACAGAGATAATTATAAAAAAATATTCAATTTAAGTAAATTAAAATTTTATCTTAGGATTCTTCTTGAGCATTAACTATTTTACAAAACAAATACAATTTATTGATTCTATTGTTTATGTCGGCATAAATACGTCTATCTAGCAAGATAAATAGGCAGGTTTAGTATTTCAATGAGTATGAGTAGTGTTCATGGTTTATTTGGAAATAAGTGCATAGTCGAGCAAGTTAAAACCAAGCAATAAATATAAAAGTGACCGATTTAGGTTATACGGAGAAACTCAACTTTATGAATAAAATTATGAGGCTATTTTTTTATAAAAATGATTTCGTAATAAAAGTAAATTTCCGGTTTTCCTCGTTTCTGTTTGTTCTTACTATAATACTATATTCTCATAAATGAAATTCATAGGGCGGGGAGAGGTAGTTATTTAGACATAAAATTACCTGTAAAAAGTTATTACATTGTTATGAAATTATGAAAGCAATTATATTTACATATTAAGTCTCTATTTACGCCCAGCCACGCCGCCGGGTAACGGCTATGTACGTATAATAAAACGCCATTTCATATCGTATTAAAGAAACGTTTATAGAATTTCATTGGAGTGCGTGTTTCACGAAAAATATAGCAATTGATGCTACTTTCACTGGCTCTGCCAAGACAACCATTTTAAATATTAAGGTTACCAGAAATTGAAGTTGTTTTTTAAATCTAATTCAAACATATTTCGTAACAAATTTTAAAGTTTTAAACAATGATGTCTCGATTTTTTTGTCCTTGCTATCAAAACTCTTATGTGCGTGTGTTCACTGTTCAATACCGAACTGATTAAATACATACGATTTTTAAAAACTAATCTAAATTTTTAAAGTTTTTGCTACTTATAAAGTGTCCCTATAAGAACAAATGGTAATAATCGTAAGGCGATATAACGCGACTATATTGAGTAGTGCTTGAGGTCGACCCTGTTGTATAATAAATCTCACCTTTTTTGATCAGTAAATTAATCCTAATAATATCGAAGCAAAATCAGCCATAACTGTATTTTTACGTCTCAAATGGCTTGTAACATTTGTTATTTAGTATTAAACAGTAATTTCTTTATTGGCAGGTACGTGACTAGTCCGTTATGAAATTACATTACAAATGTTTCATTAGCCCACCAAGCGTAACGTGTGCAGCACACCATAATGTAACCATAACAATGCAGAGAAGGATCGGTTGAGCACGGAAACACTGTTATTGTTTAAGTTCGTTAGGGGGCTTAGTATATATTTGGAGCTACACGTTTTATAAAAAAGGCAGGTTCTGAGGGAGACTAAGACTATTCTACCGCGACCAAATAACTCAGATACTGGTTGATGGGAGTCGAAGAAACTCTGAAACAGTTGCGTGAGAGTGTGAGTATATATATGAAGAGTGATGAACGTAGATGTATATTGGGTCTGTGAGAACAGATTTGGCACTCCGTACTTTCTGCCTACCCCGTGAGGGACCTTGCGTAACGGTATGATAATGCATCGATAATGATATATAATTGCTACCTAACACAATATTAGATTAGATTTTATTAAGTACCTATATATAGTAAGATCATTTTTCTTGCGTAAGTTGCGTAAAATTGAACACTTGAAATGGCGGTTCTCACTGTAAAAACTTGTCGTTGTCCAAGTGACCTTATTAGGGTATTGGATCTAAAATGTTCAAATGTGGAAGACTGTCGTCGATGGTCACCCACTCATGGTCTACTGGCGATAGTGGGCCGTTTAAATTTTCTTCAGATTATGAAAAGTAAATATGTTTATTTGGTATAGGGTGGTCTTTAAGCTTTTTGTGATATCATTTTTTAAGTAATGGTATTTAATTGTACATATAAAATATAGATTATGTTTAGACGACACTTGTTTTCTTGTTCTTCAAAATAAAATAATAAAACGACGATTCTTACATGAAATGTGTATTTTACTTAAATTAATTACATACGACAACACTAAAATTAAAAAGCATATCTAGTTCTTATATCTTCGAGTTTCTTCGATACCTCCGCGGGGGTGCGCTCCAGGTCACTCGCGATGGCCTTCTGTTTCGCGGGATCGAGGGAGTTGAACTGCTCACACAAATCGCCGTCTATCACATTCTGTAACAATTGAAAATGAATAAAATTTTCAATAGTCCAAAATAGTCTGAAAAAAGGACTTTTCTAGCATCAAAATGTTCGTTCCAAAAACTACAGAAGCGTCGATGGTCGACGCGTCCGACTCTCAGGAACGTCCCCCCCGCGCGCCGCGCGCCCCCCCCAGCACGGAGCGAACGCGCGGCGCCGCGCGGCTTCTCGCTCTACCGACAGTTGTAACACAGGCGACCTCTGCGCTGAGGACACTTGTTGACTTACTGTGGATAGCAATCCCCTTTGTTGCAAAACTTACAGAGATGTGCTTAAAATTAATTTGTTGCGATTCATTGACGCTCATCTCTAAGACGCCAAGTAATAGTACAAATAAGCGAACAAAATCCCTTATCGAGTGGTTACTCACCTTCACTGGATAATAATAACTCCTAAATGACAAATGATCCCGGCCGCACAGCGGTGGGTTCTCGCTTCTCATGTGCATCTCCAAGTGCTGGAAGAAGTCGTGGTCCTCCCGAGATGTGAAAGGTAAGAGCACGCCGAGAGATCCACTGATGGTCGCATACAGTAATGCTTCCGAACCGCCGGGAATTAATGTGGCCCTTTGCAAAGATGTTATGGTTTCACCGACATGAAAGTTCACGGTGATGTCGCCTTTTTGTGACGCCCCGTTTAAAAGACCTGTAAATAATATTATTTTGAAAGAAAGGTAGTTAAAAAACAGATCAGTTACATTTACAGACAAACATCAGATTCAAACAAATAATCAATGAAGTTCATTAGTCTAGCATGTGTGTGATTTAGTAAGTATCATCATGAAACATTACAAAATAAAGGTAATAAAATCCAGCTAGATTTACCTCTGTCCCAAAGTGCTTTATTTCCTGTTGGATCTTCATCAACATCATCAGTAACCGACTGTGGCAGCCTCATCACAGCCACGTTACCAAATTTGTCAGCCATTGCCACCGTGTCATAATCAAGTATGCAACTATTTGTGATCCACCTGGGATTGGTGTCATCAGCAAAAATAATTAATTGGTTTTCCCTCTTTTTGAATTTAACACAAATGACAGATTCTTGAACGTCGGACACGTATATTCGTTGGCGAACGGTCTTGATATCGGCTATTAAGTTGGGTATATGCCTGTTTTCACATTTTCGGAGGAGCTTTCGTCTGCCGATATCGTACAATCTCAACATGCGTCCGACACCTGCCAGAAGTTTCCCGTTAAACGCTGCCACAGCGCCAGGGTACTCATCTACTGCTGTTTTGTGTAACAATTCCAATTTTCCTGTACCATGTATCTGTAAAAGCAATGTAATCAGAAATTCTTCACCACTAATATGACATTTTAAGGAATGTTTTTGTGCAGATTTGTACCTATAATGTTACAAGGTTTTAAAATAACTACCTTATATACATTTAAATAGCCCTCAGAGCACGACCGGGGCGACAAGATGGCGTCCTTAGCGACGCCCACCACTAAGTGGGGGGAGGTGTGTTCCGAATGGGACGACCAGCGTACAATGCACAAAGACACTGCTGCCTCGTTCTGTTCCAACTGCACTTTGTATACAGTGTTTGGTTGTCCTCCAATACTCATGTCTATTACTCTGATTTGCGATGCCCACATACCTGTGTACAAGAAAATACATGTTATCAATGTTTATTACAGTTAAGTAGATTTTCTTAAACAATCAAAATTAAAATGATTGTTTCCAATGCTTGAATCAAATGAATTACAGAATTCATCTGGGATTAAGGCACGGATATGATATGGCCACAATCGATTAGAATCAAACAGCTTGGAAGCATTAATTGTTCTTGCCCAGAGAATGTGGCTACAATATATACTCATAAAAGCAATACCTAACCTAATATCAAACTTTGTCACTTTGTCACACCATTTACTTAAAGCCCTAAAGCATTCCACTCAAACTGGCATTCAGCTTGCACATATATATAAAATGTATTGAATAGTTAGTTACACACCTGCTCCCGCTTTGGGTGAGGCGAAAATACTTTCCGGCAGAATATCTGATAAGAAGGCGTCAGCCATTTCATTGGCCAATTGTTGTTCATCCGGCCCACCGCCCGCTGCTGCTTCCCGCATTTCTTGTGCCATTTGAATCCTGCATAAGAAAAAAGGGATTATATTTCAGAAAAAAAAAAGAAGCACAAATCCAATATGGTTATGTTAAGCTCAGTACTGCAGGTGATTCTACATGGAATTCAGTTTCGTGTGTATTTTGGACATCATTGGGACAAGTGTATCAGACATCGTATAAAATTACAAAACAACTACAAATTAAATTAAGAAATCTTAATTTACCTTCTCTGTTTCTTCATGTCATCTGTGTAGGCGTTGTGATCAGTTTCCAATACAATGATTTGGTTATTGTCAGAATTAATGATGAACTTCCGCGGCGTGTACTCTAAAGGTACAGACGTTTGGTTAAACACTGCCCCCAATTTCTCCAATGCCAGAATTCTAAGCGTGTTTGATGAAATCGCTACTATCCCCTCGGCGCACTGTTCTGTAATAACAAAAGTCATTGTTTGATGGAATCTATTGAGTAGTTTTCCTATAACCATTGAGTGCAGAAGTAAAACAAAATGCAATAAACATAGTACATATAATAGTTTTGTCCACGGCATGGTTTTGCCACCTTCACGATCTGAGCGACTCCAGTTTGGCTATGGAATATGCCGAGCGTCGTCCTCTACCGCAAGCGGGAGGGCGACATGCTGTGCGACGTTGTGGGCCTATCACTGCACGGCACAGCTACGCACCACCCTCGCGAGCGCCACCCGAAGGCAGCACTCGCAAACACGTCGAATTTTTTCTCTATATGATCAGTAAATTATAGATATTTTGACACGGAACATTTACCTGAACTGAAGCCTGCAGCATACTCTAAACATTCATATGAGAGTGGCGTGAGGTGGAATCTGTTTTGGTAGTGATAACCGAGCCAAGTTCTCGATGACACAGCTAAAACTGCCTCCGAACCTTGGACTCGAACTTTGAACAGTTTAACAGGACGAGATCCTAGATATCTGCAAAGGATTATACTTCATTAAGAATTGACATAGTTAGACAAAATATTAAACTATGAATAAACAATGTATCAGATCTGGTTAATTAATCGTCAATGTATTTCAGATGAAACACGGAGCGAATAGGTTAACATCATTGAAAAGAAGTCATGGAAGTAAATAAAAATAAGAAAAACAAAATTCACACCTTGTTCTTGTGTCTGCCAGATCTCCACTAACAGAGTCCAACGTGGTTCTCAGTAATACACCATTGCTTAACCCAATATTCAGATGTAGTGCCGACTTAGCCCCACTCTCAAATGGTTGTTCTACTATACATAATGATTCTGCACCAGCAGGCAATGCCTGCATGGAACGCGGTGACAAGCAATCCTAGAAATAAAATTGGCAACTTAAATAATGGTTTTATAGATATTGCAAACAAGTTAGGTTCAGATATTAAGATAATCAGTTGTATTTTTAAGAATAACGCATTTTTAGGTTATTATAATCACAAAAATTCAGTGGTGTCCTTTTATCATCATTTTGGAATCCAAATATTAACGAGTTTGTATATAGAATTATATTAAACACCAAGAAATGAACTTACAGCTGGATCCAAGGAAATGATTCGAACAGTGTTGTCACTCAGTCCAACGCCCAAGAACCAAGCTCTTTGCTCACCAGTTGCTACTGACCCGAGTGCCATACACGACACATCTGATGATAACTTCTTTCTTTCAGTGTACTCATTCAATTGCCCGGTCTGAAAAAATAGGAAGCTGTAAGTGCAGGGTATTGATGACACTTAAATGACTAAAAATGATAATATGTTTGTCCACGGCATGGTTTTGCCACCTTCACGATCTAAGCGACTCCAGTTTGGCTATGGAATATGCCGAGCGTCGTCCTCTACCGCAAGCGGGAGGGCGACATGCTGTGCGACGTTGTGGGCCTATCACTGCATGGGGCAGCTACGCACCACCCTCGCGAGCGCCACCCGAAGGCAGCACTCGCGAACACGTCGGGGATGATATTCTAAAGTATCAATATTTCACTTACTGGGTCCATTTCAAAATACACCAGTTCCCCGCCAGTCAGCGCAATCACAACTTGCCGTTGATTGACCGCACACTTTACGATCGATTTCTTCCCAGGGGCCTTCCACTCGTTGACTCGTTTATCGGCGCGAATGTGCCTAATACCGTCCGGATAAACTTGCACCAAGGCGTCGTTGCCGAGAGCGTGACAACTTAAAGTTGGCGTCGTCCCCAAGAAACCGGAATCGGTCACTTCTTCGACGGTTTCGCCGATAGAGAGGACAAGAGTGGCATTTACGAATGACACAATGATGTACGAATCGTACTCCTCTGCAACCAAAAGAGAAAAATAAAGCTAGAATAGAGTGGATTGTCAACTTTCTACAATCAAATTGTCTTCACATTATGTTGACAGCCTCCAGTGAAGTGACTGAAGTCATCGATGCCTACCTTTGGTTCTCTGAGGTGAGCGAGTCATTCATCGCCGGAGAGGAGGTTCTGAAAAGAAAAACCACTGGTGTTTATGTATAACAAACAGCCAGGGTTTTATTAGTAACTTGTTGATAAAAAGGAGTATTCATTAATGGTTATGGTAGCGTCACAGTATATCAGTAACACGGACCAGTGTTATAATCATTACACTCCTTGACCAGTCTGTTATGTACTTGTGTTAATTTTTGACAAGAACTCTGAAGACGGTTAGTAGCTAGCTGTAACTAATTTGAACAGCAAGTGTTATGCTAAATCTTCATTGTTTGCTTTAATATTTTCAAAAGCTATTAATGAATATTATCAGAATTTAATCTCAATTGTTTGACAGTGGTACCACTCCTTTTCACCAGTTATTACCTAAATCATTATAACACTAATATGGTGGGTAAGACTTACCATCTTTGTGGCGTCTGACAGTCCACACAGCATTGGGTGACCCTGGCAACTCCGACACGGCCATCTCGGCCACTTCTAAGCCATGTCTCAGAGCTCTTAATGAAGATCTTGGGCCTCGCCCGCAAGCTAAGTAAACTTGAGGGGTGTCCTCCCCAGTTAAATCAGCAACATGGCACGCTGGAAAAGAGGAAAATGAATTAGTGAAAGAAAAGAAAGACAGATTTCAAAATGATAATATTTCACAGACCAACATTTAATTGCCACACATTCTGTAGTAAGTAACCTGAAATGTAGCGATATATCTGTGAGCAACCTCTAATAGGATGTGGTTACTATTAACAATACTAATGACAAATACTCATCTGTCAGACAGTCCTATTACTAATGATTACTAGCAAGATTCACTATTATTAACTAAATTCACACTAAAAATCCTATTCCTAGTCCCATTAGTTTAGATATTGGTTGCAGATGTCCACAGAGGAGCAAGGGCCACTGGGAACTGACTGCCCCGCCTGCCTGTTTATTAATATTCTAGTCACAAGAAAAAAAAAACAATTCATGCAAATCTGTATAAAAAATCATTAATACAAAAATAATATAGCTTACCTAAAACGGGCGATAAGGAATCCAGTTCATCAACCAGCACCAGATTCCTAAGCGATCTAGGTGCAAAGAAAAATGTATCACCTTCTTCCAAAGGCATGGCTGAGCTGAATTCTGGTTCATCATCTTCATCCCCCAAGTGAGCAATCTGGTATAGGAAGCTGAAAATATCAGTATCTGTTAGATACAGCAATAGTAACCATATAGTAACCAATAGTTTCCATTTGCAAATTTAATCAGCTAAATTCAATCTATACTAACATTAGTTAGAACTACAGAGATTAATACTTTATACCTCATTGCATTACCAAAGTATTGCATTGTGTGGTTATGTGTTCTGGACATATTATGAGAGCAGATTAAGCAACAGTACTCATAACGCATATTCCATTTTTAATAAATCACATACATATTTGTTAATCTCTCATCAGTGTGCACACAACCCATATATTAGGAAGGACCTTGGTTCCGAGATTACTTATCTAGCATGTAATAGTAATGTGTAATTGAAACATATCCAATGACACTCTCTCCCATGCGTTCAATATACATCTTATGAAATACTTACTGGTTGCCAAATTCACAGGCCACAAAGAGGAAACCAGTCTTGAGGACACACATTGATGTAGCTACTGGCACTGTATCAAAATATTTGAGTTTTATTTCTGTGACCATATCCTCGTCCGTTTCTATTGTGATTTTAAAAATATCTCCTTGTTCAGTTTGCGCCAGGAAGAAAAACATCGACTTGGTCTTGTGTGTCGCAGAGCATACAAATATCATGCCTCTCTCTGGGTCGTCCAAGTCATTACGTCGCCTAGGTATAGGGCATCTTATGTCATGTTGATCACCGAGATTCTTGTATGTGAGATAGTTTTCAGAGCAAATTAATACACCAGAGGGTCCATCATTACCACCGGGCACAGTAATGAGAAAGTTTGCATGTTCCTCCAAGGGCTCGGAGTATTTTCTTACAACATGATTCAATCCCAAGTCCAACTCATAGAAAGTTAATGTTTGTTGAGTTTTTTGTGCTGCCTCGCCTATGATAACAGAAATAAATATTTGTCTTTTTTATTACAGCAATGATCAATAGCAATTATGTTCATTACAGAAATATTTGTTATGGATCGAAATCGCATACAAAAACGTTCACTCTGTAGTCAGGTTCAGATATCAATTGATCAATATGTAATATAATAAAAACACT
Source organism: Agara michaeli (assembly GCA_018245675.1). Taxonomy (NCBI): domain Eukaryota; kingdom Metazoa; phylum Arthropoda; class Insecta; order Lepidoptera; family Hesperiidae; genus Agara; species Agara michaeli. The sequence continues at coordinate 9,344 of DWDX01000060.1, read as the reverse complement.
GATTCTCAAAAATGTTGTATAGTTGTCAATCAAAGCTAACAGTCAATTGCCATTCTCTTATTACAGCATCAAGTTGATGAATAAAATGTTATTACCTGTGGGATCAGAATCAGCTTCTTCATAATCAATCTCGAGACAAGCAAACATTGGATTTTCAAAGCCAACATCAACACCCACCATGTGATATACTAGTGTGTTTGATTTGTGAGCTTCTAATGGTGAAGAAATAGTCAACCTGGCCTCGGCATCTCTGTTCAGAATGTATACAAGTTTCTGTTTTTCAATTGCACCTAAAAATTGTATATGTGATCATTTAATGGACTAAATTTTAAAATGAAAATATTAACTAGGTAATACAAAGACCTGTAAGTGTAGAAATCTGGTAATTGGGAGTCTCTACCTTCCCGCTTAGGGAACTGACAGGAGGATATAATAATATTCAATATTTTAATACCACACAAGGAAGTGTATATCGTTGTGTATATTGTTGATCTACTCAAAGACTATAACCAGTCCTAATTTTATTTTAGCTAATGAGCTTAAAGTTGCTTACCATATAAGTGATATAAATATGATGTTATAAAAGACAGGAAAGAAAAGTACTACTGACAGGTCGAAGGCTAGTTGTAATCTGTTTGGTCTCACCTATCATAACCGCTCTTCCCTTAGGGTCAATAGCTAAATATTGACCTGGCACAATCCTTCGACAACCTGATTTTCCAAATGTTTCTTGGTGAACTTTCTCTAATATATTTTTGGCCGGTATATATTCCAGAATAACAATGCGACCAGAATCTGATCCAACCACTATGTAATCTGTAAAGCAATACTTTCTTGAATTGATTTGACATTGCCTGTACAAAGGACACAGGCCCTTCAAAAAAGGTGTGTAAAAACAATTGACAATAGTAAAAAAAAGTCTGGTGATAGTCGATTAAGACTTTAAACATTTATCGCATATTATATACGATTTCGTCACGTCTCCAAAATTGAAACAATAATAGTTTTAAAAAAATTAATCAAATGTGCCAATACTACGAACATCCCGGGAAATATCAGAAAAACCGAGAGCGACGCGTTGGCTTTTACTTTATGCATTTTGTTATGCCATGCTTCGATCGAAATTTAAGCATGGAAGCAAGAGAATGCAAGTATTACTTTTTAGTAAGTATATCACACGCTTAAGCGATCTTCATTATTAATACAGCAGTAAGTAATAATACAGGTCGTAGTCACGTGGTCAAAAAGGTTAATGATGCCAATATCGAACCACGTGCTGAGTGAATGGAGTCAATTACCTTTAGTGCCGCCCGTGAGCCGAAACGACATCATGGAACGTATAACGCCAAATATTTCAACCTTCATTAATGTATGAACCTTTCCGGTATTAGGATCTGGTCGTAGCAATTCTAGAATTTTACCACGTGATATCACAATTTCTTGTTGCTTTGTGCCGGAAAAATTTCCGTGCACAGCGTGTGTAATGGACGTAGAGCCCTGTAGCGTCAGGTTGTATAGATACATATTGATTCGGAATTATCCGCTCTAAAACAATTAGGGCAAGTGGTTAGAAATTTACACGAGGAATAATCTTAACGTTACCTATAAATTAATATATATTGTTAGGCCCTTAACTGACGAAAACAGAGGTAATCATGTGCTTTCGAATGGGTGAGCCTATCAATATAGCACTCATAAAACGACCACGATAAATATTTAAAAACCTGTCGTGGAGATACCTAGTGCAAATATCTTAAAATTCAATACTATACTAACATACTTTATTTCATAGTCACTTACTTGAATAGAATAAAAACTTGATTCCTATGATGCAGCTGGATTAGTTTTTGTTTTCTTGAACACCTTAGTCCTTACAAAATGGCCGCGCTGTCGGCGTCTCCTGACAGCCGCGGTAGCGTCCGTCCGACGCGTCGCAATCGAATGCATATTTCCAACTTGCGAATAGCAGAAGAGCTTCTGTGAAAACAACCAATCAAAATAGGGTATATTTGTCAAGTGCACTTTCTTATATAGATTTAGTGTTGCCATAAAAGATAAATAATGTTGGTATATATTTTATAGATAACATTTTCTTCATATACTATTACTCACTAGATGGCAGTAATATTATTTGTATTGTACACTATTGCCCAGTAGGTGGCGTAACCATGAGCTCATTGAACATCCTAAATGTGATATCGTTTATTTATATTGACAAGAGATGGCTGTCAATGTTCATGTTGAAACTTTATTTTATACATATTTTCAAACAACATCTACCAGCCAATAATAGTGAATAATCATTATCTAAAATAAATAACAGTTGTATTTGGTTTACATTTAAAAATTTGGGTTATGATTAAACAAATTTAACAATTACAATAGTAAAAACGACGACAAGAGTTGTCACCGAAAAAATTTACATGCTGGTAAATGTCGGAGGTGAATTGACTCATATACTTAAATGTCATTGGGCTTAAAAGCAAGGGGTCACTCGGCTATGGAGATAAACTTGGTACTTGTGTATCGACGTCCTAATAAGCATTTAGACTCGTTTGAGGACCTTAAAATATAATAAGTAATTAGTTGTACTAAATAATAATAGAAATCCAGAAATTACGGAGAGTCCTTCACAATGACGAATTAAAAAGTATGGGGTGGAGTGGATGAGTGTGTGCGTTTGTTTGTCTTGTCTGGTCTTGGGGACTGGTTAAATCTCGAGAAGTCCTTTTTGACAAAATTCGGGACATAGCCGAAATAATGTTATAGTTCGGTGCCTATCAATTTAAGGGAATCCAGAAATGCTCGACTTAAAACGTTGTATGAAATCTTACTGTAGCGTGATGATAGCATGTTATCTACTACCTACTATTGGAAAATAAATTATTGATTATTATTATATTTTTCTAATTTACAACAAATATTACATTCTGCAAATTATTTCGTCAAATGGTTACATACTGGTCGTTAGAACAAAGTTTACTCTATAATTGTAAGCTAAGGATGTAGTCATGGCCATAGCTACGGATAGTCTGGTAGAAATTTACCTACTATGTCTCTAAAAATCTAATCCGATCCTTATAATTGAAAACCATAGAAAAAGAAAGATAGATAGATCTGTCAGTACATTTTTATAAATCGTATGATTTTATAATAATCAGTCATAGTATGTACCGTAAACACATTTAAGTTGGATTTATTAAAGTACCGAACGAGTAACTCAAAACTTCAAATTCTTATAATCTCATGACATTGTGGACGAACACCTGAGCAGTGTGGTTTAAAATTCCAGTATGTGCTTATTTGTATGTGTACGTTTTGAAAGAGCTTTGCCCCATTGTGGTGTCTTTTAATTCTATTTTGTGGGCGCGCGGCGCGGCTCACAATGTATCCGTACTGCGCGCACCTGAGTATTCGGGCCCATTTTACTTTGAGACGCCGCGTTCTTTATTGGCGTCATCGGTCGACAACATCTCTGATATATATTTAGTAACAGATTTCGATATCGCTTTTTATTACAAACGTTTCGAGTTCAATAATTCTAGTTAAGCGGTCACCAGAGCTTCAGTTACGTTCACTTATTGTTTCTTCGCGTGCTTAACCAAAACCTACTTTTTATTATTAACAGCTAAAGATATTATGAAACAATTTATCGTGTTTTAGCTACGTATTCGACTACTTGTTAGGTGCACTAAAAAGTTCGTAAAATATTATCTAATAACAAACTCGTTTTAATTTAAAGAACATTCCAAGACATATTGAACAGTTTTAATTAATAGCATAATTTCACAGTAGGTAGGCCCGTCGAAATAGCCAAACATCTAAATGATATTTTGATTAGAATAGAGAGATGATAATTAATTAAAAGATTAATTTATCACGATTCAAAATGCATAATGTTTAAATCGTTTGTAGGTATTCTCATTAAAACGAAATGGGACGTATTCATAGTGTTTGATATTTTATTTTAGTTCTTACATATTATATTTGTGTTTATAGCAGATAATAGATGGCGTTGAATAATATGTAAGTTCGACCTCGATTCTAGGACTATCAGATTAATTGTAAATTCTTTGCAAAGATTGTATACTTACTGTATTTTTATAGTTCAGTAACTAACAATATTTTTTTCGACCCTTTCATTGGTTCACCCCTGGACACGGGTAAAAAAACTAATAACAATAAAATAAAGGCTTTTTAATGTATCATTGTTGTATAGAATTTTAATTTCCTACGTTGGATTAACCTTAACCAACCTACCATAAACCTAACCTTTATGTTTCTTTCATCCCCTATTTAATCCCCTTGGGGGTAGAATTGATCAAAATCCTTTCTTAGCGGATGCCTACGTTAAAACATCTACCTGCATGCCAAATTTCAGCCCGATCCGACCAGTGGCTTGGGCTGTGCTTTGATAGATCACTATGTCAGTCAGTCACCTTTGAGTTATATATATTTACATTAATACGTTAACAAAATGTACAAAAAGCAGCATTCATAATAGGAACATATTTTCAAAATAAGAATCATTCTTTATTTTTTGTTGAATACACGTGAGTGTTTCTGTAGATACTTATTCGTTTATAAGATTGTATAGTTATATCGGTAGGCTCGATTATCGTGTATCGGAGGCCCATGAATCACGATTTGCGGAGGTTGCGGTGCACGTGCGCTCCGCTCGGAGATAGAAAAACCTAAAATCGTATGTAGGTACCCAAGTATATACGGATATATAATTAGTAACATACCTAGCTAATATTTGTTTTGATAATGATTAATGCACTGTTAAAGCTTAGTCAATATGGATACTCTTGATAAGTTTTTATAACTTACATTTTACGATTATGAAAGTCTTATTTTGATGTATTAAAGAAGATTGTTTTGGGAAATGTGTAAGTAATTGTACAATTTATAGCTACCTACTAGAATTTGCCATATCTATATTTCATTTATTAATCAGAATTTATTACAGTAATGAGTGTAGGCACCTACATATACTAAGTAAGAAAGACTGTTAATTAGCTGAGAAGAGGTTTATATAAAATGCATATTAAAAATATGATCTCGCCCAAATTTTTTTTTCTTTTTAATTTAATTGGGAACAGTCTAAGTAGAATACACAAATGATTATTTTGTTATCCTCATTAGCGGTGCTCTATTCGGTGAAGCGTACAAAATGTCCTTAAATCAGATGTAGGTATGTATAGGTGCTTCAATTATTGCAGCTGCGATCACTCGTCCGATTGTGGCAATTAGTCTGCTCCGTAGCCAGTGAACTGTAGGGTTCGCAATCCTTCTATTTCCACATATCCACTCGCTAACGAGTCTTCTGTAAGCGGACCCTTACATTCCCAACCCCATACGACCCTCCTAATTTTCCGTGGGTTCCACACAAAGAAAACATATAGGTAAGTACTACAGGTAAATGACGATTGGCTCGTTTATTATGGCGGTTTTACTAATTGCTACTGTTTACGCTCGTATGGTTACAGCAATTGGTGTACCTACTTTTTGTGCCGTCATACATCTGTTGTCACCTTCATGAGGACGGTTAATAATGTATACCGAAGTTTAACTTCCCTAACACCCGCGTTGGCACTCTGCAGGTAGACAACTTTTATGTTAGGATAAAGATGAGGCTTTTCCGTTTTGTATTACTGGTTGCATGAAAACACCGTGCCCTTCTTGAAGACTGTTATTTAGAGAACCGTAGGCATCTACTTGTATTTTTCACGATTTATATAATGCCCTTGATTGTACCGAGACGTTATTCTTCACAGTGACGATGTAAATACCAGACTAGTGGTGGTCATTATTTTTCAAAGCGCTGCGCGGTGTTGGTGCTGCGACATAACTACCCAGCTAGAACTAAGCCCTAGTAATCCGGATAAGATGGGGAGACGCCCTACGAAACTTCAATGCCTCTCTAAACCATGCACACGATATAGTCTTCAAAGTATGGAAGATTTCCAGATACAACCTCAGTATAACTACGACAATAACTATTACACTATGACGCCGACGAAATCGTCGATATTTAATGAAAACATTTTTATTATTCCCCTCAATATCACCATCTATCTTTATCTTTATCACAATCTCATTCCAATCTTTATCAGAATTTATATTATCGTATATCGCATATCGAAACAATAAATAACACGTATATATAACACGAGAGATATTCACTTGAAGATAGATAAAAATTCGATAAAGAAACAGCCTAGTTTCAAGATAGATGTATTGGAGATGGTAGATAATAATGTGTAACAGACATAGAGGGAGCGAGGTTTAACCGGCAAAAAGATCAAAGAATATTTGTTATTAACATTGCCGACATTGTTTTTTGCAAACCCTACCGGCTGGTGTGCAATGCGCACCGGTAGGCGGCCAGATAACAAATAGATGTTATCGCACCGCGCGTGAGAGACACTCAATTATTCACACACCCCGTTACTTCTGATTTAATTACTTCTATACTTATTACTACCTACTTATACATAGAAAAACTATTACTAGAATATTCCTTTAAATTGATGGGTGCGTGTTAGAATATTTCCTATTTGACTATACACTGCGGTTACGCTTGCCCTATTTAATTCTGCCTAGAAACAGCAGGGCGCTTTTGTTTCGATATGAAGAGCCTGATATGTATGTACTTACAAGTACCTACTGAGATTTGAACTGTTGTAATTATATCCTTTGAAGTAGATCCTCTATGATTGCAGGTAAATACGCCTTGAATATGTCATCGGATGTACATATGTACATAGATGTCTATGGATTCCTGTAACCAGATATAAAAAAATCTAGTGACCTGCATCACCATCTGTTACTTCTATAACCTAAAACATCCGTTTCTACCTTAACATGGAAAATTTTTGAATCCAATAAATGAAATAGCTGCGTATAAATATATAAATCTTCTGACATTCTATTTTTCCAGATATTTTATTACAATACTAAAGAAAAATCAACAGGGAACGTATTTGTTAAGCTCTAAGCATATTTCAATCTTTTACAGGATTTAATGCACGTTACGAGATATATAGATCAGTATCTATTTTCGTAAACATATATGTAACTTAATAACATCACCGTATCTTGATGATGAAGGTCAAACGGAACTGCAACATGACGCAGGAAGGCAGCTGGGCTTAGCTGTTATTTAATACGATGGCGTGAGCGTGCGTGTAACTTATGGACATGCGAGTATGTGTAAGATCAGAGGAGTGCAGTGGCTCGCGGACGCTCGCCCACGGGAGCAACTTGTCCGAACCATCTGGACAGATATATGCGCTGCTCTGGGCAGTTGTATTCTGCAATATACGATTTAAATTATCGTCTTCCTTGTATTATCTACAGTCCGATATTTTAAGCCGGTTTCGCACCCGGGCTTTTACATTCGTTGCTCATGTTAAGCTGTCTTTTTGATTCTGTTGCATTTTTTCCTGACTATACATCTAAGAGATAGGGTCTAATCTGATGTAAAATACGATCTTGATAGTCTCTTAATTATTGGTCGTATTTGAATAAGCATTTTAGCCGTGTACGAGTCAGTTTATTAGCTAACCAAATTTTTTATTCAGGTTTTGACCGCGGTACCACAACCGCTGCGCCATTTCTTAAGCAATATTGCTTGCATATTATATTCGCTTAGTGCTTTAATGTTACGTGTAAGTTAAATATATTATGTATGTATATTAGTTTGCGTGTTTCGCCCACGGGAGCTGCCTGTCCGATAATGCATCTGGACGGACGGATATACGCGGTGCTCACGCTCCCTTAAATTATCGTTGCCGCTGTAGGAATTACAGCCGCGAGATATTTCATGGATGGTCCAATGCGGACCTCGCTTGTTAGTCAGATTTGCGAGTAATTGGTTTGAGTTATCGGTCTACAACTGACGGAACTTTGTTGCGCGGCGCAACGCACGAGTTGAATACTGTAATTTTGATGCGAACAAGTTCATTAAAGATTTTGTGGAGGTTTTTGTTTTTAATTCCCACAAGGATCGACTGTCTCACTGACGTCGGAATAAGCGTATTGGAACTTCGAACTTTGAATTTCGAATATTTTTATTTATTATACGAATGTAATGTTTTTCAGAAAAACTGGTAGTTCAAGTTATAATAAATTCGCATTCTTCATACATATTTAGTTGGAACTTACCTATATGATTACGTTATACAAGAAGTTAGCTATCTTTATAGGGTGGACAATAGTTGATTCGCAAAACAACCTGGTAGGCGTTTAGTGATTCATTAGTGTTTTAGGTTGGGCGCGTGGCTGTCTATAATGTTTTGTTAAACAGTTTCGTGGAAGTCGGCCATTATGACACGGGCCTTGTTTAATTAATCGAACGTCTCATTGGATAAACAGAAGAACGGTCAAAGGGTGCGGAGGTTACCTACAAAGAAGCTAGCATCACTCTTCGCCCTCATAACATTATGCTTCAAAGACATAACATAATGATATCCGTAATGACGTATGTATGTATATTATGTTCTTTTTTATGTGAAGAGTATAGCGAATGAGCAGCCAGCAGTCACGAGGCTGCTTGTGACATGTATAAGCAACTGACTTTCACTGTTAGGCTTAAGTTTGTTCAGTTACTAGTAATTGTATAAAAGATCACAAGTTTCATTACATTATAAAGGGAGCAAACAGGGTTACGCGTAAATTGAGAGGATATCCTTAAGGCCCATCGACATCGGACGAGAAGGTGTTATTGCCCCGGAACATTGCTGTGCCTCAACTAACAGGTGGTTTGTTTACCGAACAAGTTACTTTTACTGACTTTTAGTTAGTTGATTTCAAAACGCGTAACACTACAAGCATTGCTAACATGGAAATATGTACGCTATGTATAATCCAAGTACCTTTTTGCAATCATATTCCCTCCTACAATTAGTTGAAGAGGACGGGGACCGATGTAACTTACGAGCTACTGGTAGCATGCAAATCTATTGTGGCGAAGTCGTTTCTGTTAGCAAGCTATGCGACGATCAATCTGGTATAACGCCGAGCATGCGCGCCTATTGCGCACAGGTTGCTTTTCGATTCCCGGCCAGCACTGATTTGAATGTCGACATATTTAATACTAGCTTTTGCCCGCGACTTCGTCCCGCCACCGCCGCAAAAAAATTAATTATTTACGACATCACATTAGAAATTATCAAAAATAACGGTATTTCTCTACTAATTAATGGATGTTATTATACATATAAACATTCCTCTTGAATCACTCTATCTATTAAAGAAAAACGCATCAAAATCCGTTGCGTAGTTTTAAAGATCTAAGCATACATAGGGACATAGGGACAGACAGCGGAAAGCGACTT